>JAUTDX010006249.1:0-20966 GCA_030844895.1 Ambrosia x helenae
TACTTTCTTATTCTTCAACTAAATCATTTTAAATTATTTTTTAAGTTTAATAAAATATATAGGTCATGTATGAAAAAAAAAAAAATACGTAAGCAAACAAACCAGACGTTCTCGGATCCAAGTTACCTAAAATAAAAAAAAATTGAATTTTTGTTCAAAATTTATATGAAGGAACTTTTTGTAAACAAAATGATCAGTGACTTTTACGAGAAAGGAAAAGTATAGTGGTATTTTTTATTTGGAAAAAAATGTTAAGAGTGACTTTAATGAAAAAAAAAATAGAAGTTTTGTATTTGCCTTTTTTATTCAAACTAATTTGAAATTTGGAAATGTTATCAACTAATATGGATTATATATTAAAATTTGTTTGATTGTCCCAATCTCAATTGTCTCGATCTCATAACCGTTTTTGTAATAATAATATGATAGTTTGAACTTAAATCGGAACGGTGAATTTGAGTCTTCAAAAAGTTCATCTGGTACACCTACTTGTATCGGCCATCGGATAACAACTAAAAAGATATATCTTTGACTTTGACTTGAATCTTGGGTCTATAAATGATGAATTCTCTCCATCCAATTCCATTTTCTCGGTATCTTGTTGTAGTTAAAAGCTAGAATACATGCAAAGAAAGAAAGAAACAAGTAAAACAATGGCTTCCATAAGGTTTAGTATCTTTGTCTATGCAGTCATCATAATGTTAGTTCAACGTGTTGCATGTTCTCTTCAAGAAGGTATTCCAAAACAATCTTTATTTATTTGATTTCTTTATACAGTTTTGTAGCATTGATCTTATACATATATATGAATGTAAATATATTAATGAGTTTTACTCTTATGTGTCAATAGATACTGAAAAAATGGCAGTGATGTCCAGAGACAAAATTGTACAACAAAGGAACATCTCGTCTCGGCATGAAAAGGTCAGTTTTACTTTTACAAACTTGACAATGAAATGATAGGGGTGTAATCGTGTCGAGTTGTTGGGTTAGAGAATAGAGAGTTGAAATAGATGAATCCGAAGAGGACATGTTATTTATGTGTGTGAAACACATCTATAACCCCTCCATGAACCATTTTAACATGTTTATCAACAAGTTAAAACTGGTTGAAGATTTGTACATGGATCATAATAAAGTTGTAGACATTTAACATGTTAACATGTTGTAAATTGGAAAATGGGTTGAATACATGAAAAGCATATACATTTTTAGGTGTGTGTTCTTTTAATATAGGATAACTCAAAAACAACCCATTCAACATATACATGATTTGTTTGCGAAACAAGTTAATTACTAAACAAACACCTAATAGTTTTTACATTTCCTGTCCAGTTTTTCAACCCCTACGAAAGCTTACTTATATGCTACTATTTCAAAAGCAATGTATATTTTCTTTTTAAACACACCAATTTCGGTTTTAGCTATGTTTTTATTGTAGATGTTAGAAGTTTATTGTTTGTTTTCAATCATGTATATGGTTCTTTATAGACATATGAAAGAAAAACGTACCATTCTAACAGGCTTAAGCTAGATACTTGTCCAAACTTATTCACCACTTTTTACAAAGTATATTAATACTTATGTGCGTTTCAATTACATTTTAGGACCTGTTTCCATCGGTGTTGAAGTGGTTGTAAAGCGTAAATTACTTGGCATGAGAAAAATGGTGAAGAAGGTGAACGAAGAACATATAAAAGGCAAAGAAAATGGCTTCAAAGATAGCTTCTTTTTCAATCACAAACCCTAGAAATGTTGATCATTAAACTAACCAAGAGAGGTAAGAAGATACATCACCACCACCATCATTATCCTCATCATCATGTTGAAGTCAAAACAAGCTCAAATTACATTGGTGCTGAATGCTGATTATCATGTTCCAAGATCTCACCCACCCAAAAATAATTGAATTCACATACATATATTATAGGATTCACAAAAGGGAAGCAATTTTGTAGTACTATAGTGCTTTTTAACCCTCCCTTCATCTTTTCATTTGCTATATAGGTAAAGTTGTGGAAATCTAATATAAGTGTTGTTACCCCACATATATACAACTAGAGTCTAGTGTTGAATATTATTTTTTTTTTGTTTATACATTTATTTGTTCGATCAATATATCTATATTGAAATTTTGGATTGTTTTAGACATATTGTACACGTTTTGTTTTCATTACCCATCAATAATTGTTCTTACATTTAATCAACACCGGAACTTTTGTTCGAATTTGACATTGGGTAAAAGGAAATCGCTATCATCAGGAAATAGCATGAAAAATCAACTTGTTTGTAAATGAAATTAAATAGGACAATATTGATTTCAAACTTTTTTAATGCAAGTAAAAGAGCCTAAATGACTAACAGATTTAGCAGATCGATTTGGGTTTGGAATGTTAAGATCGAGTTGCAAACACACAATTAAACTGCAAAAAAAACCGTAAAGAACACGAGGATTTACGTGGTTTGGTCTACATCGACCTGCGTTTAAACATGCTATAAACAGTATATAGTATTACCGCTCTTTACTCCCATGACGTCCACTTATGGTGTCGCATATAATGTATATATGTGTGACCCTCGGGGGGCAAAAGTAAAGTTGCACTAGTTTTAACGTTATTTTACTAATTTCGTGAAAATAACGTTAAAACACAGGACGATTAATCATGCATCATGTGATGGCGTTGATAGCCAAAAGACAAAGGGGCACATGCACCAATCAGGTTTGTCCCGATTGCTAAGTGTTATGTGCCTTATGTCCAAGGCTTGATACCAAACCACATTGAGCCGGGGGTCTCACTGGAAGCAACCTCTTTATTTTAGAGGTAGAGGTAAGGCTGTCTACATCTTACCCTTTTCAGACCCTACCTTAGCTTTACTATGGATGGGACTAACTGAGTATGATGATGATGATGATGGTGCTCTTTACTCCCATGATGAGAAATTACAAATACAACACCACATTTACAATTACAAGAAAGATTTAAAGTTTGTAGTGTACTAGTTATTGACCCCGCATGTTGTGGCGGATTAAGTCATGTTAACAGCATAGATGAAATTGTAGAAAAAAAAAAGATAAGTTTGACCCATCTTCAACCATAGTTGATCACATTTGAAGTCCGATCGTAACTCCACATTGTCCTGCAAATCGGTAATGAGTTCCAAACAGACCCGGACAACGTATCATATTACACGCCACATACAATATGACCAACTTTAATAAACAACATGCTATAAAATCTCCACCATACAATACCAACAACTTATCATATTCCAATAGTATTGACATTACGCGTAGAATAGTCTAATAAATTGAATTGAAAAGGTAAAAGAAACAATTCAAGGGAGTTCACTCACCTTCGCTCGTAGGAACTTTTTGACTATTAAACTCCACCTTACTCAAAACCAGTTCCAGAACCTTGCAACAATACCTTATTTCAGAAAGTATCAATATTATGAAGTTTTCTCATTGATTTAATGCGTTACTGAAAGTACGGAAAACATAGGCTTTAGTATTTTTAATTGCATGAATCTTTTAAGGTATCCATTTTTAATCTTCCTCCCATTACACATTGTCTATTGTTATTCGGGTGTTTCACATATGTGTGCCTTGCTAATGATTTCCAAAGAATCTCATTTCGTCCTTGACTACAAAACAAAACAACAGCAACAAATATAGAAGGAAAAACATAAAATCAAAACAAAAAACTAAGCAACTAAAGAAGAAGACATAACTAATAACACGATCTCATGTCAAGACTAACGAAGTATTATATGCAACTTCACTTACAAACAACTACAGGATGCTAACTAATAGTTGATTATAGCAATAGGCATACACATCATGTCAGAAACTACAAAACATGCCAAAGTCACTCACAAATTATAGTAACCAGCTAAAATATATAATCATGGCGTTCTCTCATCATAAAAAACGGCTCAGATATGGGAAAATAAAAAGGAAATGAACACATACACCATAATTTGCAATGACTTCAGTGTTATACTTGTCATTTTATAGCATGCTTAATCTTTTAGAAACCCTTCATCAATTCATCTCAACCCAACTACTGAAAGTATGAACAGGCCACCATTTCATCCCAATAATTAGCAGACTGTGAATCTAATGTAACCACTTGTTTTGACGGCGAATATTTCAACCGCCAACCGGCGCTACACCGTCGCCGGTGGCGGTGTGAAAGCGTTTGTCACAATCGTCCAAAACCACGATGACGACGTTTGTCACAATCGTCCATAAACATAATAATATGAAGCAGAAAACGAAGAACTAAATGTCAAAGTAGTGTGTTACCTCAAACAATCACAGATCGTCAAAACAAAAATTGATCGTGTATTCGAACAATACATATAAGTCTGCCTTAATCACCGCCTTATTCCAAGGCACGCTCCAATGAAATGAAAAGAACCAGAACAAAAGAAAAGGTGGAGAAGGTAAGGAAAAAACATTGGTGATGAGGTGTAAGAAGAAACCTCGTGGCTACACACAGAAACAGAAGTTGTGAAGGAAAAGAAACGTGTGGCAGATTAGATGCATTGAATGCATATACAAAGACAGCATGAGACACTTATACGCAGTAGTACAATCAACAATGCCAAAAATGGTTACTAAATGTGTAATACCAGAAAATACTGGATAATATGATGGTCGTTGAAGTCAATGGTTGATGTGGTTGCACCATGGTGTAATCGATTAATAACTTAACTTGATTAGGATCTTTCAAGGTTGCACCACGGTTTATATCCTTTCATTATTAACTTAGCTTGATTTGGATGTTGCAAGTTTTCCAACTTATGCACATCTCTCATCCTATAAGTTACAAAAAATACACAAATAAATATTATATATTCTTTAACCTCTTCAACTTCCAAAAATTAGTTAATCGAGTTTGAGTAATTTCACACACCCATGATCAAATGGACCAGACAAAACAGGGCAAAACAACTTTCCATGTCAGACTCTCGTTGTGGTCCGCGAGCAGCCTGCGCGAGCCACAGCTTTGTCCACGTGGGCTGCGCTAGCGACAACGACCTAACGCGAAGTAAACTGCGAGCGATTGGACGTGAGCCAGCTCACGTCCGTTAGCGGGCTGGCCACACGTTTCAAATTCAAAATTAATTACTTTTATTTAATTTTTTTCACCCACCTCCCCTGTTTATTCAACCCTATTCATCTTCTTCTTCAACAAACATTCAATCAAATCTTCACAACCTTCAACCTTCAACCTTCACCATGGCTCCTTGGACAGAAGAAGAAGAAGAAGAACTATCACTCGTTCTCGCGTACCAACAGGTGCACGGTCAAGGTGGTGCGACAGGCGGTGGGTCACCGAACTCACGCGGGCAGCAGTGGCATCGGGTGCTAGCTGAGTTTAGTACCCTTGTGGGGGTACCAATCGTACCAACGACTCCATCTCCCACAAATTTGGGACTTGAAATCGAAGTGTAAGAACTTCGAACTCGCGTACAGGGAGGTGAGGAGAGATCTCCCGGGGGAGAAAGAAGACGTGCTCATCGCGTTTACCCACGTGGATTACCGTCGCAAGGTTGGCCACCGTTTAACCACGTTTTGGCGTGCCAAATATTGCGCTCGGGAAATCACCTACGTGGCTAGGTTTTTTTTTTATGATCATGTGGTTTGTTTTTTTTTTAGCAGTGTAATTTTTTTTTTGTCTAGTGTAATTTTCTTTTTTTTTAGTGTAATGTTTATGTTTTTATTTTAGTGTAATTTTTATTTTATTTTAGTTTAATGTTTTTTTATAAAAAATTGTGGTAAATAATTAAATATATTTGGTAAAAAAAAACCCGCTAACCCTTACCCACAACACCCTACGCGAGCAATCGCCCGGCCGCTAACCAGTGCCACGTAGGCGTTGACGTGGTAAAATATTATTGGGTAAATCCCTCGCTCACCTCTACCCACAACGGATAGTCTCAACTTTAGTTCCAAATGCGCTGAACTCAAAACTAAACTTTACATGTAACTAATATTAGCATGAAGAAACAAAACAACATCAAAATCTGTGTAATGTAGAAATATGTCAACTCATCTATGTATTTTAATACTTCCAATTCTATGTATCTATTCAACCGTCACTCACACATATATTATATTTAGTATATATTTTTTTCTTAAAGTTGTATACATATTTCTAAACTATATATAGATCAATTAATTAGGGCAAAAACAAATACCTTCAACTAAAGACGATTGTGAAGTAGGACTTTTGCCGTTCTTTAGAAGCAATGAATATGTGAATAGTGATGATTTCTGTGTTAAAACGAAACAACCCAAAATAAATCCAACAATAGACAAAATCAAACAAAGAATATAAGAAACATAGAAGATCATACTGATTCCTTAAGTGAAATGAATGGACGCCGACTTCAAGTCGCTGTACTCCGACATGGTTGGATTGTTTACAACGGCTATCGAATATGGCAACCATGGTGATCATCGCTTTAGAGAGATGGACAGTAGTTAGTTGTGATGGCGGTGGCGATGACGGTGATGGCGTTTAGGGCGGTGAAGCAGTCGAGCAATGGAGTTTCTCTCTTTACTTGTGTCATTGATCTAAATTTAACTCAGATGAAACTTGAGCTGTAAAGATGGCACAATCTAACCATATACAATAGTTGTGTAAACATGGGACAATTTAAACTACATTCATTAGCTACAGTGAGAGAGGCCGAAGTTAGTAAATGTAAGTGTATATATATATATATAGGATCTGGATCACTTGAGAACTCGTGTGAGTTGTGAGAAACTTGAGAACTCCTCTAGACTAATAAATAATATGACACATCACCAAGTTAGGCTTATTATGTTGGGGGGCTTTTTTGTCAAAAACATATATACATCTTTTATATAATAGCCATCACCTTTATTAGGTACAATTATCGAGGGGATATTATGTATATAATATTATTATTAAGTACTATTAGTCATAATCCTAAGAAACGTCTGGGATGTTGTGTGCAAAACTCACGTCCAACATTTTCTTCAATCCTCCACCCCATATATATATTACACCCATGCATTCATCCCTTTCAACAACATACCTCAAGAAAAAAAACCTTAACATACCCACAGCAAAGAATGGAGAATCAAATGATGTCAAAAACAATCTCGATTTCTTCTCTAAAAAAGACCTACAGGATTTTGCCACTTTCCTTAGAGAAAACCCACAACCGATTACACAAGTCGTTATTGGGCCCATTCCATCGTCACATGATAAAGGGAAAGGGTTGCTGAGTGAGTCCGCATAAACCATTGGGGTGCTTCAGTCATCCATCCAGGGGAATTTTCTCGTCCGATGAAGTGGGGTCATCTACTGATCCCGACAACCACACGCCTTCCAGTCAACCGGTGATCGATGCTAATGATGGTAACATTGTTTTTTTAGTCAAAATATGATGTTTAGTTTTTCGTATTGTTATCTTTTGTGTTGATCAGGGGGTGTGGGGTGTGTGAGAAGGGTGGGGTAAACTATTTTACACAGCATAAAGAATCATGTTTCAAGTTAAGAAGAAAACATGTTTTTTACACAGGTGTAAATGGTTTGTAAGCATATCAAAATTCGTCGTATATGAAAATAGCAAACAATTTATTTTTTTAGTGGTTTAGTGTAGGTTGTTGTTCTTACTAGATTACACACTAATGGTGCTTATTTTTCGTGGAGTTATATTTTGTTTTTGATCAGGGGATGTGTGGGGTGTGTGAAAAGGGCTGGGTAAACTTTTCACACAACATACAGAAACATGGTGTAGATGGTAAAGAAGAAAACGTTTTTTTTTTACACAGGTGTAAATGGGGTTTTGTGGTTTTTGTGTAGGTCTGCTTGTTCTTATTGGTTTACACCTAATGATAGCCGTTACTAGAAACCCATTGTAGACGATTCTATAAAATCAAACATGGTGGCGAGGTATAGAGAGTGGTAAGATGTTGTTGCAATGTATGAGTCGTACGCTAAGAAGTGTGGGTTTTCTACTAGGATTGGGACTGTAAAAGGGTCAAAGGTATTATTACCCATAGGTACATACTATGTTCTAAGTCAGGTAAACCCCAAACCAAAAAGAAATTTGACTCATTAGATTAAACCTCATTGAAGATTAGGCAGTCAACTTTCCAAGAGTGCGATTGCAAAGCAGGCGTTAGAGCTAAGTTATGTAATGTTACTTCAATATGGGAGATTTATCACTTTGAAGAGTCCAACAACCACATACTCATTCCTTCTTATAACAGAGACCTAACCAAAATAGGTAGGAAGTTGGGTTTTGCAACAAAAGAATTCATTCATCGTGTAAGCCTCAACAAGGTAGGTCCCACGGTAGCCTACAAAATCCAAGTTAGCTTAAAAGGCGGTCACCACAATGTGAAGGGAAGTCCTGTTGATTACAAGAACTTTGCCAGGAGTATAAGTATGTTTATCGGTAACAGGGATTCGCAGATGATGATCGATAAGTTGAATGACTGGGTAAAGTATCTGCCAAATTTTTCTTTCAAGTACATTCTTGTTAACGGTGAGCTCAGATACGTTTTTTGGGTGGACGAAATATCAAAGATAAACTATCGAGCCTTTGGCGAAGTGCTTATGTTTGATGCAACATACCCAAACGAACAGGTAACTCGGCATAAGTGTCTAATATTTTTTTTCCTCAGCACCCCCTTGTAATATGGTGTTGTCAAAACATTCTTTCGACTTTTTTTTCACTATGGTTTTTTGTGTTTTTTTTCATGTGCTCAGCTACAATCTTATTTTTGTCCCTTTCACTGGTGTCGACAACAATAAAAGGTGTGTTACATTCAGTGCTGGAGTGTTGTTTAACGAGACTATAGATTCGTATTGTTGGTTGCTAAACACTTTCATTGGGGCTCATAGGAAGCAACCCAAGTTAGTGCTAACGGACCAGGACCCAGCGATGAAGCAAGCAGTGGCTGTTGTTTTTACTGAGTCATGACATCGGCTGTGCATGTGGCACATCATGAAAAAGCTGCCTGCAAAGGTACTGACATTTTTTACACCAGTGTAATTTTTTGGTCATTTTTGTGTATGCTTTTTTCCTGGTTATATTTATCCTGTTTTTTCTTGCAAGTAACAGCTTGCAGGAGTTGGTCTTAACAATTCAGAAGTTCGGATGCAATCCATAAGTTGGTATGGAACGTGTACATTAAGTCGTATACAACTAAAAGGCGATGGGAGAAGTTACTGGATAAGTACGGGTTGACTGACAATGAGTGGCTAAGAGACATGTTCAGCATTAAGGAACTTTGGGTGCCCGCTTACTTCCGTGAAATTCAGATGTCTTGTCTCATGAAGACTACGTCCCGATGTGAAAGCTCTAACGCGTCATTCAAAGTTAATTCAAGCTAGGCTAATACGCTTGTCTAGGATGGAACTGTCTAGGATGAAATAAAATACTCAAACAGGAATGAAGTAAACCAACACAAGAACACTCGATATACGAGGAAAATCCTTGATCAATGACGATCGCTGGCACAAAACCTCGGGAGGAGTCTAAGTCCCTGCCTTCGTTGTTTATATTAAGACAAAATGAAAAGTAGAATTTTGGAAATGAAATGGACGATCAGCTAGAGTTACAATAAGTGTTGTGAGTGTGTGTAAGTAGAAAGAAAGAATAGCAGATATCAGATGTCCTATAATCGTCCATAACACCCCTATTTATAGTAGGAAGTTACAACTATCATCCTAAGATATCCGAGATTGCAACTACTAAGTCCACTAGCCGTTTGAAGCTCTCCCGCGATCATATGAGCTCCCAACGTTCATCAACTAAGTCCTCCAAGAATCCAGCAAGACCCAGTCAAGTGCTATTGTCGTCCAAGTTTACCTGCGTTCGAATAATTTCAAGGTAATACATAGTTATATTCTGAACCCGGCATAGCCTTTAATATCCTGAAGATGTCAACTAAAGAACACAAGTAAATAACATCCTAAGAATTTCACCACCAATAGTACATTTTCCATGTGCGTGACCTATAGAGTTGCCAGAACGTCAGCCCTTGTTTATTTATTTTCTTATCCCTTACTCTGAAGGGACCGTTCACCCATGTCCTCCTCACCGATAATTAAACTTAGTATTACTTTTATTAATAAAATTGACTGCTTATACGGAGGGCCCCCAAGATGTGCATGTTTACTATCCCTACTATTTCTATCTTTCTATTTTCAAAACCAAAACCTTTTTCATAACCCATTTTTCTTTTAGAACCCCTCCATTTTATTTTCTTTTTCAAAACCCGATTAGCTAATGTGATGAATGGTTGAGTAGGGGAAAGTGTGTTCTCTGGAATAGGATACTCGGTATTTACCCTAGAAACCTATGCTATACACGTCCGGTTCTTTGCCTATGTGTTGTTTTAGTTTCTAAGTAATTATCGTTTACTTATAAATTTAAAACGTGCTTAACAGTTTAGTAAATATTGATCTTTTTTCCAAAACCAATGTTTTGGAATTAAAACACCAAGTTTTTAGCACTGAGAAAAATGATATCTATTCTAATTACTAAAACCAGACACATCAGATATACCCAAACCACCCATTTTTTGTTTGAAGTGACATCCTATCCTGTGTCACCCAATGCAATTTTCTATTGTCTCCGAGCCTTCCAAAGGAAATGCTCATCATAGATTCTCATTTATCCACCACCTTAATAGGAACCTTGAAAATAGAAAAGTAGTATATAGGAAGAGTTTTCAACACTGCTTTAATGACGGCGACCCGAACCCTGTAGATAGTGACTGAGCCTTACAAGAGGCAAGACGGTTCTCATATATGGGTGATATTATCTAAACATCCCCTTAAAAAACCCTGAACATCCCTTTGGACGGACTGTGGAGGCCACAATGGGCCGTGGAGAGCAAAAAAGTGAAAAAAGACGGGCCGTGGAGGCCCCCACGGTTCGTCTTTGTACGAGGTGTCAGTCTGAACTCCCTGCAAAAAGCAGGGAGTTCAGACTGAAAGGGTGCATAACGACGGGTCGTGGAGGCCCCACAGTCCGTGAAATTGGTTAGGTTTGCACATTTAAACCTTAGACGGCCCATCGAGGCTTCCACGGCCCGTCATTTTTTACAATTTAAGATAAACGGGAGCATCTTCTTCCTTATTTCAAACAAACATTCAAACATCACCACCACTATTCCCTCAGCCCATCTCGACTTCCCGGTCTCAGGATGTCATATTTACATAGCTTTTTAACCGATGACCTGTCTCCGAACGAGTCTTACGTCTCTGAAAGCTTTTTTCGGATCCGGGGTTCAAGTTGGTGGCGAGGAGGTTAAATCCGGGGTTTGTGGTAATGACGGGTAGATGCTTCCCAGTCTAAACAAGGAATATGTAGAGGAAGAGGAGTCATTTTTTGTGCCACAACGATAAATATGCTTATGAAGGTGTTGACATAAAACTGGAACCTAACCCGGATGTTTCGTATGAAACCGATCAAGTGCGTTTATTTATTTACACTAGCATATATTTACATGTTTTATGGTTTGTTGGATTTTAACTAGTATATATTTACAGTGGTATATAATTTAGACTAGTATAAAATTTATACTTGACTCTAATATAAATTTTCAGGTATTCGGGTCTGTTGAAGAGTTGAAACAATGGGCTTACGATAGTGCCCTTGCTAGCGGTTACGTCCTAGTGACCGGACGTTCTATTTCAAAAGGCAAGGGATATTATGCAAAAAAAAAATTAAGATATGGCTGATATGCGACCGTGGTGGCGAACACCACAGTACAGCCAGCGTATGGGTTTCGGGTAGCAAAAAGGTTAACTGTCCATTTAAGTTGGTAGGGAGGCTATGCAAGGATGGTTGGAAGTTGGAGATAAGTAACCCGAATCATAACCACGACCCTTTTAAACATGTTGAGGGTCACGCGTTTGCTAGGAGGCTGACACCGCTCGAAGAAAAGATGGTGGAAAGGCTCTATTTTCAGGGGATGGACCCATCAAACATACATTTGGCTATTAGAGAACAAAAACCCGAATAGTGTATGCATTCTACGAGACATACACAATACCATAAGCAAGATTAAACACACAATGTACGGCAACCAAACTCCAATGCAGGTATTATTAATTATTATTATTATTATTATTATTATTATTATTATTAAATATTATTATTGTTAAATATTAAATATTGTTATTATTATTGTTATGCAGATACTCGAGAGTCTCTTGGTTGAAAAGAAATTTACTTACTACACCCAGCAGAATCCGGAGACAAACACTGTTGAGGATGTTTTTTTTCCCGGGTCTCGTACAATCTCTGGCGTGCCTTCCCACATGTGTTGTTGATCGATGCCACCTACAAAACGAACGAGTATAGAATCCCGTTTGTTCAAATTGTGGGTGTGACATCGACATACTTGTCGTTTTGTATCACCCATGTATTTATCATTAAAGAGAAAACGAGTAACTACGTATGGGTGCTACAGAGGCTCGGAGATTTGCTGGAAGATTGTATGGAGAAGTTTATAAACAAGCCGAAGTGGGCGAAAAGCATTATGCGAGGAATTATAATGGTGGTTTGCTGGGCGTTATGGAACACACGAAACAAGAAGGTTTTTGAAGGGTCTACGCCTAGAGTTTTTGAGGTTGTAGCTATGGTTAAGTCCATGTCGTTTCTTTGGCTGAAAAAACCGATCTAACTTTAAAAATTTAGAGTGGAAGGATTGGATGCTTAATCCGTTGTATATATAGAGGCTTTAAGCCTTAATAGTTAGCTGTGCAATAAACTCCAGATGACTTGCGACCCGCTTGACCCATTTAAGGTTTTATGCCTTAAATATAACTTTAGATGCCTTAAATATAGGCTTTATGCCTTAATAGTTAGACATGCAATTATATTCGATAAGAAAAATATTAGATACTCACTTCCAAAGTAAGCACTCAATAGAAGCATTGTACTTTGCACATCTTGATGTCACTTGAAAACGTGTTTTTGTTGTCTGTTTTGGTACTGGAATCTAAGTTACAACTCCGAGTGCAAACACTTTTGTAGCAAATAGACTCTTAACCTGAAAAATATTATTTGAGAATAAGCTTGCAACATCAACAAACTACTAACATTATTTCCGTATGCATGCGTTAACATTTACTTCCATGCGTGTCCTGCCCATTTCATTGATGGTAGGCAATACCCAGAATGGAAGGGTGGCTTACATTCTAACTTATCCGATATCTGTCAATCATATTTTTACTTACCAACATAAAGACAGCCACCCTTTCTCAAATAGAAATATGAAATAGATGACAAATAGAAAGACCACCCATGTATCAAAGCTACTTTATAGGGGACCAAAATTATGAGTTTGCCAGTTTAGTCTCGTTGATGCCAATTCCAGCAAAAAATATGCGTGTTAATAAAATGCCCTTTTATATTAATTTTATAAAAGCAATCTTGGTTTTAAAAGGCGCGAAGCGCACAAAAGAGACGAGGTCTAAAACCGAGGCGCAAAGCACAAAAGCAGTGGGCTTTTCGTACGCGAGGCGCAAAACAATTATATAAATTTTTTATATATCCTATAGGTTTTTAGCATCCTTTACAAATAAGATTTATAAACGATTTAACTTAAATGTACAACCTTTTTAGCTACATATATAACACTTTGAAGCACAAAAATATCCCGTGTACAAAAAGCACGCACCTTAGGGGCTTTTTGGCAAAAAAAAAGCGCTTTTCTTGCGTTTTTTTGTACACTGCACGCCTTGAGTGACATAAGGCGCATGGATCTGCCCCTCAGGTCGCCTCGCGCTTAAGCATGCCTGAGGCGCGCTTTTTAAAAGCAACAATCTTAGCACATAAAATATTTACATCTCAAAGGGATTTTTGTCTTTTAAAGTAGTTTAAGGGCATTTCATGATTTTGGCCTAAGTTAACATATGTTTAGCCATCCAAAACATTGAGTAGTTGTATGATTATGAAAGTTATATCCTTCAAGTTGCAGACCGCAGATTAGGTGCTGATGACAAAATAACAATTACTATTGTAACTTGTAAAGACAAACAAAACATATTAGACCCCCTGCTCATATATATACCTCATGCATAATTATCTTCTGCAAAACATAGATTACAAATATCAAATTGATCAATTGATTTAGTAATCAACAGCATATCAAAATGTAAGCAACAATATTTGTAATTAGATTTACAAGGGAGAAATGATTTACCTATTGTGTCTCCTCGATTCATAATAAGATTTACAAGGGCGATGTGGATCTCTGAATAGGGAGGCGCGTTTAAAGAATATGATGTGTGGGTAACCGTATTGCCTGATTATAGAGAAAAGGGGAGAGAGAATACAAGCGCCTTTGACATCAATGATAAAATCCTGCACATAAAAAAGGCCCTAGCTGAATAATCAAAAACCCCAAAACATAAAGCAATCAACAATCCATAGAAACGTAGCCGAAAAACCGACACTTGGAAAGCAAAAGATTAGAATATCAGTGATGAACTAAAATTGCAAAATAACCGAACTCTCAGGCTTTCTTAGCTACATCAATGGGGACAGTGAGAAACCAAATGTTTGAGTCTGAAATCAAAGATAAAAAATAATTAGATAACGAATTGATATCAAACCTTGTTTGTTAGATGACTGGAAATATGAGATTCAACACTCCTTATTCTGAAATCCATTAACCATACTTACTAACATAGCATCAAGCTTTTTTTAAAGTAGGGAGCTTCTCTGCATATCCGACCATGGATGCAGGGACCATTATTTCATACGTACCTCCACCGTTGTATGGAAGGCACAAGATCTACAATGGAATCACCTACGAATAAATAATCTACATGAGGTGGCAGTTCTTATTTTTACCCAGTTTACCTGTTAGTCGGTTAGTGATAAGGCATAGAGCATATGGCTCCTTTATAAATAAATGGGTCCGATGCTATTGGAGTTGGCCAACTTGCAGATGTGTTCAAAGCCAACATATATTAACCCCATATGTTCAATTGTTGTACAGGGTTGGTTGCCCTCTCTCTTTTCTGGTTTATGTAATCAGAGTCTAATTGTTCTAACCCTCTACAACATACTTTATAATACCAAATTAGTCATTAGCTCTACTTGTTTTTGGTTGCAACATCATCACTGTGGCTTCTTGATTTGGAGTTTCGACATCGTTTAATAATGTTTTCACTACACGTAACATAAAAACGCAATGGGAAACCAAATAATGTTTTCACTACACGTGTAGATTATTATCGCGATGAAGTTTATAACTTGAACCTACCGTGGTAACCGCCTCCTTGAATCCCGCAAACGGCGCAAGGTCATGCTACTAACAGAAAGCTAGAAAGATTTATTGTAGTTCGTTAATAACCTGTAAACAATTTAGAAAAGGTGACACAAAATCTACTGATTATCTTTTAAACTGATGATATGTAGGTATCTTCTTAGGCTTCAAGAGCATACAGATGATAATAACAATAAAAAAGTTCTTTTATAACAACACATTATTATTAGACTCAAAAGGTTTAAATTTTTTTATAGATGTATTAGGTATGAAAGATAATTAAAGAAACACATTTAATATATACCAACATTTTGATCAAAATCCCTTTGCGTCAGAACCATATAGTTAAGCTTCTTTATAAGCAAATCCAGAATCCCCCTTAATCTGTTTCTTTTTGTTTGAGACATCAGAAACATTCTAGGAAACCTAATTATAGACATACGTGGAGCAATCGGTGCTAGGCCTGATCTTGTAAGGAATGTTAACACCGCAAGGCTTCCAGCATTGCTCGGGTACGATGAATAAGAACTTTTCAGAATTCCATGAGTTAATGGTATGAGAAAATAGAACAAAACAATGATAAAAAAAACTGTAACACGAATGAACCTGAGACCAATTACCCATGAAAGCAACCCAACAAAGGCTCCCCAAGATTCTGCATTGTCGTCCCAGTTACAGATATCTTCATGCATACTGGAAACATAGCGCTGAAGGACGTACTATGATTCAACCCTGTCAAACAAAATTACCTCGTATAAGTACATATGCTCGATATACTAATCCTACTTAATACCGTTATTTATCAATTTAAATAAATCATGAAAAGAAAATATATAAACATGACAAAACGAACGGGTTATATTAAGGGTTATTTATGGGTTCAAATTAAAACAAAAATGTGTTATATCAGGTTGATCGAGTTGACCCGCAAACATTTATTTAAACTTTCTGTATGCAATATGGAAAATGGTACCAATACATCATGTGCAGTAGGTTGTTATGACTATGCAGCAATAAAAGACACAACATAGTTAATGTCCCGTTCTTTTATTTTATGTTTCTGTGTCTTGCATTATTGGTATATCTTAATCAAGGAATCATGTCTAAAGTAATCAAATCTAATACATGTGCACAAACTCATCAAATTGTTGCTTAAACTACAAAAGACTATTAATACCAATTAAGAAGGAAATGAACGGAATCATATTACCTTAAAGACGGGAAACGAGCGTAGAACAAGAAAGGACTTCAAACCGACAAATTCAAGATATCTGCAATAAAAATTTCAACGCAACTACACGCATCAAGTTGAAATTCCAAATTAATCAATCCAAGTAAAGTTGATTCGACCTGTACAAGTTTACCATCTGAAAGGAACAACTCCAATCATCTGATCTTGAACATCAAATTACCAAAATTGAACATCCATTTTCTCATTTATAATTATAATTTGTTTGATGGGAAAATAAGTCAAGTATGTATATGAACTTACTATTTGAAGAGACTTACAGAAAGCGAATCAGGTTATTCAACCCTTGAAACCCTAACCACATTGCCATCGCCACCCAAACCTGAAACAATCAACAACTAGTTAACAAATCGGCTATGTCGAGAGGACGTGAGAGATTAATGGAGTATAAATGGAGTCTTAATTACCCATCCAACTTCTCAAATGAAACCGACTGCAACCGTTTGTTGAGAAATTCGACAGATGGAAGAATGTACATCGCCAGGAAACCATATCACCCTAATTAAAACCGGCGCCCTTCCACATTAGCTAATTTATGAAAAGGTAGAAACCTATGAAGAGAATGGGTTGTGAGGGCAGGGATGGAACAAGAAGGGTAGTACGGTAAAAGTGTTGTTGATAGTGTAGAGGAGAAGATGGTGAAATGTCAATATTGCCCTTCTAAGTGTCTTAATTGTCCCCAATATCCCTATAATACCCTTATGAAATAAGCTTTATTCTCTTATACTTGTTGCTTTAAAAATTGTACCAATGTCAAAATTCCAATATGGTACATCACTCCTCCTTTATAATGTATATTATAGATTATAGATAATTCATATGACCTACCCTTACTTCACATAAACATAGCACATTAGCACTTATACCGTATGTACTTCCAAGTTCCAACCCTCCTCCAAATCAAGCAAATTATTGTTCCTTCGATATTGTACACTGTGCCCTTTAATAAGATAACTTAAAATTTAAGCCATGACAAACAAAAGGCTATTGGTTGTAGATAAAAAGACACACAATACCTTAGCAACATCTTCTTTTATAGGCCTTTAACGCACAAGTCCTCATTGCTTTGTTCATACATTGTGAAAGTAACATGCGACACCGCACTGTTCACTGTTCACTGTTCACGTAAATAAAATCATTACATGCAAATATATTGAATGTTTGTTATAATAAAAGAAAAATTAAAAAAGCGGCTATACATATTTTTGTAGGTCTCAACGACAGCAGGGAAAGGCAGATTTAGATAAAGTTGTGACACTAAACACGAATCCCCTAATATAATGTGACATAGCTATAAGTAAGTTGTGATATTAAATGAAGTAAATACATTTTTTTTTACAAAACATACCGTAGAACCCATCGGACCTTGTAATCAGGCAAAACTACCAAACGTAATTATTTTCATAACTGTGGATGGTTTCGTCAGTAAACTTGAGTGCAGCTTTGCCCCACAACGCAACACTAAATTCCTTGCCACTATATTGTGTTAAGCAACGAATGATGATTATCATAGTAGCTTTAATGCAACATTATGTACCTGATTTTTATTTTATTACATGCGACAATGAAGGACTTAGGAGTTAGGACCAGCAAATAGCAATATATCCATCCAAGTCACCAACCAGCCATTGAAGAAACCTAGGAAATGAAGATTATGTGAGTTAATACTCATATGGTAGAAAATGCTTAAAGTAAATGATGCTTAATTATTAACATAATACACCTTTTAACTTCCTTTGTAGAAAACAAAATCATTAATGAATATACCTTAGAGAAGCCATTGACTGATGTACTTTCCCACATGCCAAGCAATGATGCCAAGCTGATGTGTACAACTTGTTTTGTGTTTGTACATCCTTGTTTGAGTTCCTACAATAATAAACGTTGCAGTCTTTTAACAATAGAAAGTTTGATTAAAAAAAAGGTAGCAACACAAAAATAATTTCAAGGGTAGAAAGCATACAGGAAATGGAAATGGTGCATATTTCTAAAATTTAATTAGTAGATCAAGGCGGCTTTAATTTGGTGACAATGACATGGTGGCACCCATCTCTCTTGGCATGTACAACCTTCTCATTGGTCAAAATGGTTCCAACAACAATGGCTCCAACTGCATTGGCCGATTGACACAATAACGATCCAACTACACCAGGTGTTGCATGCACAAGTATCTATGTCCACCTTCTACCTATTCAAATGTCACAAATATGTCGGCGATAACACAAATGGCAGGTCGGTTTGACCTTGATTAATTGTTTATCAAAATTCCCCTGTAAAAGTTAAAAGCATTACAAACTTGATTCGTTATACTGGAAAATCATTCAGTGAAGTTAAGGTGAACCAACCAGATCAAGACTCTTGCGATCCTTATACACTACAACAAACTGGAGCTTTAGGAGCGACGCTAGTCGCCCCTAAAGATTCTGTCGCATTTGGTTGGTCCCTAAAACCTACTGTGGCCCCTAAAGGTGTCGCCCCTAATTCCGTTTTTTCCCGTGGCATTTCTTTTCCATTTAAATTTTTTATTTTGCCACGTGGCATGCCACGTGGCAAATTTCTGGGCAACCTGGGCTGGATCTTTAGGGGCGGCCCGTCGCCCCTAAAGGTTTTTTTTTGGGTCCACACACACTCAATGATACGAAATAATAACAAAACAAATTAACCAAACATACCAACATTACATATATATATATATATATATATATATATATATATATATATATATATATATATATATATAATATATATATACATACCAACATTCGTCTAAACATACCAACATTCGCCTAAACAAACATACAAATATTTATAGTCAAGTAATACCAAAAAACTAAATAAACATACCAAAAAACGCCTAACTCCTAAACGTCTTCCGTCTTCGCCTTCGCCTTCGTCTTCGTCTTCATCGGCGTGATCGCCACTATTACTGCTTCCGCCTTGATTTCCAAACTTTTGAGATTGGAATTGGGATTGGTAATATTGATTAAAAAATTGGACCATTTGTTCTTGGAAATCAGGAAGCGTCATCATTGTATTAAATTGCTCCTACAAATATATTTATACTAAATGGGTTAACCATCAACAAATAACTACAAATAAAACCAAATGGGTCAAATATCCTATTTACTACCATATTTATACCAAACGGGTCAAATGTTAACATTTAGCAAACATACATACATCAAATGGGTCAAATGTCCTATTTACTAAACATATTTATACCAAATGGGTCAACTATCAACAAATAACTACAAATATACACCAAAACGGTCCAAATATTAACATTAGTCACATTATTAGAATTGAAAATGAAGTAAAAATAGTAAACAATAAAGAACTGTAAAACTTACCACCATCTAGCTGGTGGTTGTGCCACCAATCATCACCACCTGGTGGCGGTGGCGGCGCCCCTGCACCATCTCCACCGTGGCCCATAACAGCGGCCATCAAGTAAAAAACAACCAAAAACCAAATAGAAGTCATAATGCCCTGCAATTAGAAATAAAAATTATTAATCACATTATTATATGTAAGTCCTGCAATTAGAAATAAAAACTATTAGTCACATTATATATAATAAATGAAGTATAAATAGTAAACATTGATTTATTATATACTAATAATTAGCCTTGGTATTTGAACAGTGCCAAGGGCAGAATTGTAATTATGCTTTATATTTGAGGGTATTTATGTAATAAAACGTGTGTCCATTTGCTATACATGTGACACGTATTTGGCTGATTCATCTCATAACCCTCTGCCCCTTTCTTCTTCCATACGCCTCCAAGCCATCACCACCATCTCCATTGCAATCCCATCGACACCCTTGACTCCCTGAAGCAGAATTAAACAAGATCATTTTTGATTTGCACCGCGATTCCTTGGGTCAGCCAGTCATCAGAACTAGCAAATCAGGACGCGATGTTACCAAGTATCCTATACCAGAATGCATGCGCAATGATACCTTGATTAAACATGTTTTGTGAGTTTTAAAGCCAGTATCATCAACCTAAATGGTCCGCGGGGTTGGGCCGGTTTTGAACTGAGGTATGGATTGAAGTCAAATCTTTTGTTTGGTCTTTGAATTCGAGTCTGATCTGATGTTATTTTATTTCTGTTTCAGATTTGGGTTCAGTTAGGTTCAAATCAGCTTCGGACATGTTTCCCCGGTAAGCCGGTTTTTGTTGCATGTTATCTATTTGGTTAGATCGGTTTTTCGCTGCCAGAATTACTCGCTTATCGATTTTTCTTTTTCAAAGCTGTAAGCTTTTGTGGTTATTTGTTGGATTTATTTGGTGAAGGGTGCTTGTCGTTGCCGGCGACCATTTGTGGTCGTCGTTGGTAGCGTCGGTCCTAGAAACCCTAATATATTTTGGGTTTTGAATGTTTGTGTTGGTTCTTGTCGATGCCAGCGGCCGTCTATTACCG
>JAUTDX010000636.1:0-116618 GCA_030844895.1 Ambrosia x helenae
AAAGAATCACTTAAACAGATTTTTATATGATTTTTTAAAACCATGACAATTTAATAAAATTAACCAAAAATTCTGCTTTAACCAATCTGCTAAGTTGTTTTATATTTCGAGTTTTCATGTATCTATTGTCCCTATCTTCTCACATTATAAAACTATAGAAAATAGACTAAACAAGCTTTCTGTAAGTATATAGAACATCTCAATTGGAATAAACGGTTTATTTAATACCTTTTCAGGCTAAATCGGTGTAAGGAAAGGATTGGATTCACAAAAGTGGGCCTAATCATATTTGAATGGGCCTGAACTGGGATATTATCATATCAACGATTAGTATGGCCCAAAAGAGGTGGGAATTAATAAAAGAGATACGGCAATTCACGGCATGCATCCCTTTGTTCTATGTTATTAAGCGGCCACCCCAAATTCCCTCTGGATCACCCACCCGATCGACCCCATTCTTTCTAAACCAATAACTCTAGGACAACGCACAAGTGTTTGAACACCCACATACTCCACATTACTAGTATTTCATTATCTCCTCAATTTCTTGGTATGATTTTACTTTCATAATATACAACTTTATATTACTAGTTAGTTTGTATTCAACCTAGAGGGTGTTTGGGATTGTGTTTTAAATCTGATTTTTAGATTATTGCGTTTTAAAACGCATATAATCAGTTTTTAGTGTTTAGATTGCGTTTTGAAAACGCAGATAATCAGTTTTTTTTAGGCTACCAAAACGCAATAATCTATAAGCAACTTCACCCTACTTTTCCAAAACGCATAATCTATTGTGAATAATCAATCCCAAACACCCCCTAGTCATGCTTAAAAGTTAACATAACCCTACATAACACTGGCGGATTTACTTGATGAGTAGGGTGGGCCGGTGCCCACCGTCCGACTCACACTGCCTACATGTATATTTAGTTTTTTTCTATTTTTTTGGCGATTAAAGGGTTTGTAGAGGGTGTGGTAGGCTCTATAAAGAAGAGGGGTTAAATGTAGAAGATGTACATTATTTGATTCTTTATTTGAAACCATACAAAGTTGTTTAAGGCATGTGTCACTAGTTGTACACGTACATCGCAATTGAAAAATAATAAAACTTTTCTTTTGTGTTATTTAATTTGTTACTTTAGTACTTATCATTTTATTTAGTTTAGGCTTGTTATGTTTTATTTTTTATTTTTTTGACTTTAAGTAGAGATATCTTTATAAAATATGGATTCTTATATAATGTGACAACGGCAAAAACCGATGTCATTTCCGTACACAAACTAAACATGTTTTATTTTGTTACGTGCATTAGACCTAATTTTATCAACTAGGTCACTAGAAGTCTATCATAACCTGTTCTAATGCATAAGTTTGCATTTTATAACTTTTATGTTGGTTTAGGCCCCAAGTTATACAAACAGTAAAAGTCTCGTAATACTCTCTGTTTATTGAAGTTGAAAGAATTACAAAAAGGTATATGAAATAAAGAAACTCTACTCCTATTTATAAAAAAAAAAACAATGAACACATGCTAGAAGTTGACCCATATACTCCACACGTCCACTTTTCTCCTGATTACTTGGTCATCCCTTTTACTTGGTGGTCTTCCACATAATCCGGTCAACATAACTATCTCTTTATTAATAAAACATGTAGAAATAAATAACCCATATGTTCCATGAACCATGACCCGTATGCTAGACCCGTGACCCGCGACACGTAAACGAACCCGATTAAGCCAACATTTTACTCGTTACCGTTTTGCGCACAATTCAACTCGTCTATAACAAACGTCGGTGATACATAATTTCTACATACTAGAAAAGTATTACACTAGCCATTAAATATAACCTTAAGGTTTATGTGTGTATATGAATAATTTGTATACGTGTCTGATCATATTTATTTTAGACAAACCCATACTCAACTATATAAATTTTAACGACTATATGGTGTTAGGGATGAGATAATTTGAGAACTTTTTTGAGTTGTGAAAAGTGAAAACAAGTCAATTTAAATTCACATTTCATGTATGTATGGGTATGTCAAACAAGTTATGAGAACCTCACATTGGAGCTCAAATACTTGGGGATTCATGCAAATGCAAATAAAACAAATTATTTGATTTCATTAGAAGAATGAGGTGAAGTATAGAATCAAACAAAAGGCTTCAGACCACGCCTATTTTTAGCTTAAGAAAACATACACCAAAATAGGTTGTCACCTTTCTGTACAATTTCTATCCCATGCACGTTAGTAAACTCCATTTTGCAAACCATTATTTTTTTCTTCTTTCCTTGAAAACGGCACACACTTAAGGCTGTTAGGTAAACAGACGGGGAAGTGATGACACATCGGAAAAATGTGGGATCGGGGGGGACGGAGAACGGGGCAGGGGGGCGGTGTTGGTGTCCAGGACGGCGGCACGTGATTGGTGGAGGCATTGGTGGGTGATGGTGATTGGTCCGTCCTGATGTCTCAAGGAGGACCGGAGAGACGGAGGTGTCCGGGACGGGGGTAGCGGGGCGGTGTTGGGTTGGGGACGGGGGCAAGGATGGAGGACGGGGGCTTGGTGCCGTCTGGTTACCCACCAGCCTAATATCCACCAAGGACTTAAGCAGTATTTGAATATTTAAACCCACAATCATCATTTTCAAGTGGCTCCTAGCCAAAATCCAAGTATCAAAAGGTATAAAATGTGCTTTGGAGCTTAATTAAGGATTCTCGTTGATTAGAAGCTCAAGTTTTTCTCTTTTTCTCACAAGTTTTCTTCACCAAGCTTTTGCTACTGGTATGAACAATATATGTATTAATGTTAAATACTTAACTTAAAAATGTTATATGCAGTTTCCTCTCATCCAAGTCCCACCCGTAAACAAAATGGAGACACTCAAAACATGGTGTTCAGACTTCCTTCAGTGGGTAAATCACGAAGATGAAGACGAAGACGAAGACGAATCAGATGATGAATTGGCAATGAAAGAAGAGATCTCGTTTCCAAGTGAAATACTCGAAAACATCCTTTCTAGACTCCCCGTCAAATCCATACTCCGATTCAGATCCGTCAATAAACCATGGCTCTCCCTCATCTCCGATCCCTCATTCGCCACACTCCAACGCACTCATGCAAATCGCGCCTTCTTCATCACTGCATATGATAAGTCCACATGCAAAAGCTTCTTTCTCTCCTCTACTCATGAGGGTGGATCACTTACTCATATCAAGACACTCGACCATTTATATCCCACAATCATACAAACCGAACATTTGAATGGGTTAGTATGTACTACTTCTTGGGATGGTTTTATCAACCATGAGGAACCTGTGGTTTTTAACCCTAGCACACATAACCTTATTGAGCTTCCTGCTGATGATCCGAGTACTACAACTCATAATGTTGGACATTACTTTGGGTTCGATGAGTCACAAAATGAACACAAGATTTTGAGGATGGTTGGTGTTGGAGGTACACTTAACATAACCAAGATTTCGATTTTGTCCTTGACGAGTCGCTCATGGAGAGAGATCAATGCTACTGTGGAAATTAATGGGAATGATGTTTATTCCTACTTCATCAAAAGTAGTGTTTGTGTCAATAGTGTAATATATTTGTTGCTTCAACTCCAGCTTAAAATTTTTATCATTTGACTTGAGAACGGAGACGTTTTCTTTTGTTAAGATTCCTATGGATGAGGAGTTAGTTGACCCCATCACAAGGCACAGTAGGAACAATGGAAACAAGTTCACAAATTATGAACATCCTTACCTCATAAAAATCAACGGATGTGTAGGATTTGTTTGCTATGATTGTATAGCGGACGCTAGCGAAATTCATATTTGGATATTACAAGACTATGAAAATCATGTTTGGGTGAAGGAAACCATTACATTTCCCGAGGCTTGGTGCGCATCAGGCTACTCTTTCCCATTAGACTCTATCAATATGGATGAGGTTATCTTTTCCTTAAGACAATTGGCTATGAATGTTGTCTATGTACCTATCTACAACATGAAGACTCGATGTTTCAAATCTGTACAATTCACTCTTGATCATCCATTTCTACACAAACCAACCATGGAGTTCCATCAAATTAAAGGTTATGTTGAAAGCATAGTGCCGTGATTTAATCAACCAGGTTCTTCCATGAGAAAATGCTATCTGAGGTACGAATTGTGTATTAGCAAAACTATATACGCATATCCATTATTCAAGCTGCTGTTAATTACTAGTCTCGTCGTGTTTCAAAAAAAAAAAACACTTTCTCATTTGGTAGTTGATATAGTTATACATTGTTGTTAATATTATGATAACTATCTATTAATGATATTTTACCCTCTTAGCTAATTAGGTGGTGGATAATGAAGATATCCAAGCATATGCACATGGACAAGTGGAGTAGGCTTGAAGGAATGCAGTTAGTTTAATTATGTTTTTTTTAATGCTAAGAGTGCTCTTGGTTTATGAATATACTATGAACTATTCGCTTCTTCGCTTTATTTTCATACAAAAAAATGCGCGTAGCAGTCCAAATAATGGCAATCTTTATTATGAACATAAGGCTACATCAACACAAGCAAAGTTATTGAAAAATCAAGTCGCCAATACGATGAAATAAATTACTGCTCCATAAAAGAAACCATCTGCACACAAATGGTATGTTAGCCGGAGAACTAAGTTGACCCGCAACAGCAAAAATGTGAACTAAAACTACATGAAAGTAAAAGAGAAAAGTCAAAATTTTGAAGCTATGAATGTTGGCAAGATAAAAAGAACTTGCATATGTTCATATGTTCATGAAGATGATAACTGTACCAGTTAACAAAAGCACATAATTTATCATATTGTATCTGCAGAATTCTTTTAAATACTCAAGAAGCCTTCATTGCTTGAAAAACGCTCGGCTTGTTCAAATATTCTTGAAAACCTGCCTGGATGTGTTTTGGAAAGAAAAAAAAGCCTGGATTTTTTTTAAATTTTATATGCTCAACGGTTCAAGCTGAATTTCGGATCTTTCTGAAGATAGCGCGAGTTTGTCAACATTTACTCCATGTATCCTGTCTCGCGTTAGAAGATCAGTTTCTTCATCTTCATCATCACCCAAAACCCAATTACCTAACCCGAATATTCTCTGTTTTAAATCTCTTTTCCGTCTGTATTCCAAATACAATACGGTCAAAACACCTACGAAAATCCAAACTACCAATGCGCGCAGCAATCCCCTAGCGTTTTCATCATCATATCTATCTCCTAAATGCTTCATCCCACTAAAAATAGCAAAAATGCCAACAAAAACAGCAAGTCTTCCACAATAAGCATGGATATATTCCCAAACAATTCGTTGGGGCGACGGTTTCTTCACCATCATTTCCTTTTTTAGGTCTTAGATATGCATTGATCGGTTGTATGCAACCCAAGATTACAGTCAAGATCCCAACTTTGACATGTAACAAGTCGATATGTAAGCCCCGAAGCTCAGCAAACGCGAAAAGAATGCCTAAAAAAGTAATTGTTAAACCTGAACATTGAGAGTAAACATGAATCTTGAACCAAACATCACCGTCCACATGTTTCATGTAACGTGCGGCCAAGATCCCACACGGAAGAAACATGCCCCATGCAAGGAACATCATAAACCCATGTACTGCCAACACGGGCCTTAAATCCTCCTCAGCCTCGGCTGAACCATAGATAAGTGAAACTCTAACCGGTTTACTACTTGTTACTGAATGCATATTGCTTTGGGTCAAGTGGTCCGGAGACCATTTAGCCCCCATGGCCCAAATAATCGGAAAAGGTGATGTGGGCTCAACGATGTTTCTACATTCAATCCGTTTGTCTCCATCACAATTTGGATCCAACGGGCGGGTGAATTCCATAGTGATGACGCCTCGTTCAGATTTGCATCTTACATATGTCAAATGTTCTTCGGTTGGATGCAAACTTCGGGCGTTCATTCCATCAATCCAATAAGTTTTAACATGGCCCTTGCCATTAGCATCAACCCAACCCACATACGCAAAACTGTTCACCATTTTTGACCCGAACGCAATTGCAAGATACCCACTTTTCTTTTCAGCTCGAGCTGCAATGGATATTGACTTTTTTGAAAGTGTCCAAAAGAACGAAACTTGTTGATCATCTAAAAGAACACTGTTGTTATACATATCGTTTAGACCTCCGTCGACTACCTGAACTTTCCAGCCCATTTTTTGAGTGAAAAAAGACTGATAGTAGACTTGACCAGGCGTATTTCGGTTAGGTGCCCATTCTAACACCTTAGGCTTGGACTTCACCCCGCGTGCCTCAGGCCCGCCTGCATAAATTGTCTCAGACCGGTTTCTTGATGTCACATTCCCACCAAGCGGGTCAGATGTGATATAAAACGCCACATTATGACCCGCTTGTATTGAAAACTTAACAGGGACCCCTCTTTCAACCCGCAAAAGAGGAGATTCCTTGTTGTTAATATACAAAACCTTTGAAGGGTTTGGAGGGTTCGGATAATGTAAGCCCGGCCCTGAAGTAACGACAAGTGGTTCCATTTCCTCAGCAATAATAAGTTCTTGATCTTGCTTATTTTTGCTATCAAGCGGTCCCAAGCATTCGTTCACATTCTCGGAAACATTAACATGAACATGACCATAAGTCTTGCATGGTTTTCCGGAAGGTAATTAGGCCGGATCGAATCAGGTGGTTTGATCAAACCCAAAGCCCATATACAACTCATATTCCTCTTAACATCAATGTTCCAATCATACCTTTTGTCAATAGACTTCAACGGTCTCTGGTACCGAATAAACGACACACCATCTTTCCTATGCCCATAAACCAACACCGTATTGTTAACCAAATCACGGTCATGACCATCATCCGAATCAACATACATAGTGTCAGGACACACACCCTCAGCCTTACCATTCTTATCACTCATACACTCACTATACTTAGTAATATGATAATCATCCACAAACGGGCGTCCCCTTTCAGTAAACCCCGTCACCGCCACATCAGCACCAAGCATATGATCGTTTTCCTTAAACGGGTCGGCCCACCCAAACGCCATATAATCCCTAACATCAATCGCCCCTTCAAGCCCGATATCAATCACATTATTCTCCAACCTCACTGTCCATCTTAACCTATACTTATCAGACAAAACCTTACAATTATCAAACATAGTAGGCTGCCATCAATCTTAACAACCGAACTACCGTTAAAACTCAAATCAGACGACGCAGGAGCAGGCGTTGGAGCATCCGCCTTCTCCTCCAACAAAACATGCCCAAAATCAGAATCCAAAGATGTTTTCCAAATAGCAACAACCTTAATATCATCCCATGTAACATTATGCAACAACTGAACAACAAAGGTAGCATTTTTATAACTTGTAGCATTCAATATCTGATGAGATATTACATACCCTGATGTTAAATTCTCATAAGAATCACCAGCAGCACCCCACCAATAAACATCATGACCCCCTTGAAGCATATCAAAATCTTTAACCATAAAAGCACAGTCATTGATAATATTGAATGATCCTCTAACCTGATGCTGACACATGACAAATTCACATGTGAAATTGATAACAGATGTGTTTGTTTTCGGGCAATTCGGTATCGAATAACCGGATACGGATAAACTGAACATGGGTATGATGAAATGTAATGAAATGAATAATAATATTAATAAAGATTGTGCATTTGCCATTAGATTGATTGAATGTTTGTGATCTGAGGTGGGATTTTTATGATTTGAAAAGGGTGTGTTAAAGATTGTAAAGGATGGAATATTAATATGGAAATGACATTGTAAGGTTATTGAAGTTGCCCATTGAGGGAAAGGGATGAAAATTTTTGAATGAAAGTTGTCTGTTATAAAATATGTTTGTAGTTTATTTCTATTTCTGGTGAATTGTTTGCTTTTGGCCCCTTGTGATGTTTATAATAATATTATACAACCCCTAGATTTTTAAAGTAAGTTTGAATCCGGACGAGGAGTAGTGAAACCTGAAACATTTAGGACGGGAAATAGTATGATATTCGGGTATGCAATAAGTTATAAAAGGTTGACGGGTTGGATACACGTATGGTATTTAAGTAATATGTGCTTGATTACCTTAAATCGATGTATACATGTTTACTCGCGTAGAAGTGAATATGCTAATATATATTGAGATATTAAAATTTATAATTAATATTTTTTTGAAATCGTTTGAAACTTAGAATTATAGAAATTTATAGAGTTTTACTCGAGTATTTTTATGTTTTAAGTCGGTTTTTGAGATCATGTTCCCAGTAATGAGAAACCTAATGGCTAGTTTTTAACCACCTAAGATAATAAATTGGATTTCTGATAGCTGCATAGAAACTCAAGAACCCGACGAGTAATTAGTAATCGGATATCTGTCAAGTTGCTTTATGTGTTGAATTTCACAACTTAGTACAGTGATAAATAATCAGTTCACAACATGAATCCCAAAAATACTCGATACAACTTAATATGGAAACATGATAGTGGCGAAGCTTGACCCGAGACTTCGGGGGGTCAGAAATCACTTGTTTCGGGGGGTCGAAAACCAGTTTTCGGGTGGTCGAAACCGTATATACCAAAAAATTCTATACGAATACTATATAATCGGCACTTCTGAGCGAAAATTCGGGGGGGGGGGGGGGGGGGGGGTCCCGCCCCTTAAACGCTACGCCCATGGAAACATGCATTACTATAAATCTATAATGACCACAAAGCGCAAGCGAGTCTTTGTACATGTTACGTCCAACTTTCAAAACTGTTCATTTAACAGTTTAAACCACAACCAAATGTACCAGTTTCCGTTGAGCATTTGATATTTTAATTCGTTTTTTGAGTTCATGTTTCCAGTGGTTAGAATCCAAACAGAAAGTCTTTAACCACCTAACATCATACATGATTTGGAATCTTGATACCCGGAGAGAACTCACGAACCCCACGTGTAATCAATAACGAATAACTATGAGAACTAGTGGTATTCTAACCGGCGCGTTGCGCCGATCGCAAAATCGTTAGGAAGAGATACACTTCATTTTTCTTAAATAAACATGGTAAATGTAAAACACATCAGACCCACATGATACAAATGAGATTTAGCGGAGAAAATAATCATATACCTAGCCATGGCTTTAGCCAAAAAAAAAATTAGCATATTCATTACATGTTGTACCCCTTCTATAGTTGACAAAAGTTACTTGTAACATAATAAAAGAATAGGACAATTCATTAGTTATCAACGCGAATCATCTAAGTGCGAATTCGATTAAATGTTGTTCTATTCAATTTGAATTCGTATTCGAATAAATTCCTTGTAGCTGTTATAAGTTTAATAAATAATCAGTATGTTAATAGTTAAACTATCTGATGTTCATTAGCTGATTATAACATTATTTTGTTCGATTTTCAGGTTGTTGCACAGATTTCCCTTTTGGTTCGATTTTCAGGTTGTTGCACAGATTTCCCTTCATTAGCTGAATATAACATAAGGTCACTTAATCAATTATCTTTGGCCCTACAGACTAAAGCTTTCATTCTGTCCAACATAAAGAAGAAAAAGATCAACAAATAAAATCAAAGAGAAATGTGAATCTTTCACAACAAAGAACAAAAAAATGGCCTTATAGATAGAATTTATGCACTCATTCCATCAAACGATGTGAATGAAATTTAAATTTCAAACATTCTAAAAATAAGTTCAGAACCTCATATTCTTGTTCAAACAATATTAAAAAAAAATACATGTCCTACAGGCCTACAACTCTTTAAAAAAAAAGACACCATCATCTGTTGATTTATACCAGCAACTTTGAAGCAATTGAAACCATTTACTTTTCAAAAGTAGGGGTACACATTATTAATGCATTTGCAACTAAATTCCAACAACGGAAACCAAAAGACAAACAGGCCATCAAATGAAACTTACATAGACAAAGCAATTATAGCTTCACACAAAAAAAAGCTTGACACTCAAGAGGATTGGTTCAAAATTGATACCTTAAAACCTTCAAGAAAATAACAATGTCTCCAGGAAAAAGCATCAATCTGGAAGATAACATTCAATTAAGTTCCAAGAATCATAACAAAAACTTTAGAAATAGAAAAACCTTTCTCCATTCATTATTTCGTAGTCCGGCAGCGACGCGCACCACCGGCATCCTTCCTGTTCTGGTCTTTTAGGATTGGAAGTGGATCCAATGGCAGGAGGTCGTGGATGGCGTCTCTGACTGCTGCCGGTCATCTTCTCCGGCGCAACCTTGATTCAGTGCAAGCATAATTGTATCAATTAATAGTTATTAATCTTAAATTTATCATATGAAATAAAAAAATAAAAAAAATATCAAGTTGATACAGTATCCAAAGAAATAAAGCTTCAAAAGAACGAACAATAAAAACCGTCATTTGAAGCCGTAGAAATCACATTTGCTGCTGCTGCTGCTGAGATTCACAAACTTTGCGAAGGCAACAGAAAGGTGAGAAACTGAACATACTCCACATGACAGGACATGAAGAGCATCAACCCTTCTTTAAACCTTGTCGTTTAGCTATTCGTTCGTTTAAATGTCTAACCGAAGACAACATCGTACAATATCCAGTTGTTTCATGACAGCTTCATAACAGTTTCAAAAGCTGGCATGATTTCAACTTCTGATCTACTTTATATCACAATCAATATCTAACGAACCAACACAATGTTTCAAAAGTTGGTGATTGGATTACTCCAAACAATTGAAATTTCATAGGAACTTCTAACAAAAGAATTCTACATTGTTTTGAACCAAATCAAATACAGTTGTAATAAAACAAACTATAACTTGTTTAAACTTTAAAAAAAAACCCTTAAAGATTATCACCTCTTGACAATGATGACGCCTCAGTTGCTAGTCGCTTGGGGCCGAATGCCGAATATCAAACTGATCTACATACTGCAAAGAAGTTGCAGTCTCATTTCTGATCCTTTTAATTTTTGGGGCTCAAAAGTCCCCTGTGCCTGAACCCATACAACTTCAAACACTTGATTATCAGTAAAATTGAAAGCGCGTTCCATGCTACTAAACACCTCTGAACCGGATCATCCCCATAACTCCCACAAGGCTTGCAGCCTACAAAATGTGTCACAAAAACATCCATATATCAATATATATGACAATGCCACAGAACTGTTCATTCCGTTAGATTATTAATAGTACGTAACGTTCAATCGTCTACGAAAAAGCACAAACTATATGATAACCATTAAATACACATGGTTGATGAACAACCCACCATCAACGACAATAACAAAACCAAATAACACCTCCCAAAACAGAATTGAGGTTTAGAGTAAACCCAACACCCAAAATAAAACCATGAAAATTTTCACACCGGCATATTATACACCAGGTACATGCCTTTAGACCCCATTTGTGCGTTCAAACTTGGAAATTAACTCATATAATTCGAACCACAAATCAAATCACCCCTCAAATGAGGTAAGGCACACCATCATCAAGCTATTCACATGACAACAACAGAAACAAAATAACACTTCCAAAAAGATAATTAGGGTTTACAGTAACTGAAACTGAAACACAAATCCAAACACCTAAAAGATGGGGTTTTAGTGTTTTACCTTAGTATATGTAGTTATCAACGAATTCCAATTAGAATTGAGTTCGCCTAGGATAAATTAAAATTACCAAACCACACATTAATAATAGTACCTCAAAAGGGAAATAATAAAACTTGGGACTCTTAACACAACTCTTTCCCTCGCTGATGTCGCGGCCTTCACTATCCTTCCTACCGAAAAGGAAGAAGAATCTGACGCATTTTACTTTTTATTGGTGCTGCTGGGAAATCCCTCACTATGGTTGTCAATGTTACTGTAATAAAGAGACAACCGAGATGGTAGTGGAATTCCATTTAAACCGAATTAAAAAACAGAGAACAGGGCCATACGACATCGCGGGAACATGGCCATATGTAGAGAAGAACAAATTGAAGGGCTTAATTGGTGGAGAGATGGTTAATACCACAAAAAAAGACCATGGTTATGATAAATGACAATAACAATTCAGTAACTTCCACCATGAATTCATCCATCTCTTTTGCATTCACTCAAGAATATTGACTCTTAATCTACTTTCAGACAATTTTTTCTTTCTCAAGAACGTAAAATATACCCTGTTAGTATTTGAAGCAGAACCATATTATAATTAACTAATGTTATTACTAATTAAAAAATTATAAAAATCTTAAGGTGGGGAAACAAATACTTACCAACCAATGAAGTGGATACCTGTAAGTAAAAAGAATGAACCAAAGGACCCATTGTCACTCTAATAGCATCAACAACCTCTTCAACACCTCTAAGCATCCAAACCCTAGCAGGCACCACAAATTTTAGAAACATAAATCTAGTTCCAGCTCAAATTAGAACTAATCTGAACCACACAACACAATATCATCATGAACACACTAAAATCAGTTAATTTGTTAATCACACACAACAGCAACACAAAATAAATACATGCTGACCACTTTTTATTGCAAACCCAGTTTACCAAACAATATCAACCAAGACATCAATTCATCGTGAACTGTTATATGTTCAATTAAAAATGAACAGATCCTAAATCAGATAAAAAAGAGGGCACCCCCTAAAAACTTATTAGTCAATATAATATATACATATACACAAATGTAGTTGCACATATCTTCAGTCAACCACCATAATCAAAGAAAAACACATATATATTATTACCAATGAACAAAATAAAATCAAAATCAAACTTTCTAATCATACCACAGTATCATAATCAAACATATTTCGCACCTTTACCGTCCAAGTCTAAGACACCTATACCAAGCCAAATCTTTAAGAAGACGTTTGTAGAAGAAGAAAAATAATATTATTATCCATAAGTTGGATTGTCGTGAAGATTATCCAAAGACATAGCGCCGATGCGACGTCGAATTGAGGACGGGAGGCGGTGATGGGCGGTGGGGTGGAGCCATACGGTGGTGGGGGTTGGTGCAGAGGGAGGGAGAGAGAGAAAGATTTATGCAGAATGTCGTGTGTGTGTGAGAACTTGAGAAGATGCGTTTGGAGAGAGAGAGAGAGGTGGTGTGTGTGAGAGATAACTCTGGGAAAAAGACGCGTGTACACGTAGGAACACGTAAAGGACAGATGGCACAAACCAAGAAAAACGTTTTTAATAAAAAAAAATACACAAATCGCGGGACTCGAACCGGGGCATGACCCAGATATAAACAACAGTCACACCAACTGGTCTGCAAGAACATTTGTTTACATATTTGTAATGTTCTATATAAATACGGTTATAACAAATAAAGGCTTAATAAAAAAAATAATTTAATTACTGTTCAAAGTCTAAGGCTTATTAATATATTATAATGTGTATGGGATACTCTTCATAATACCAAAACCCGACCCACAACAATCCTAAAGGCGAGGGAGCTTTTCATGCCATTCAACTTTAGTCACTATTACGAAGCTTTTAGAGTTAACCCACATGTTTATAACGCTTTTAAGCCAAAATCAAGACCATAGTTGTTAATAGCGACCATAGCGCTCGCTATAGCGAATTGCGTAGCGCTCATGTGTCGCTATATGATTGATAGCAACAAATAGCGAGGAAATAGCGAGATTTTTCTATTTTTAGTATTATTATTTTTGGTAAAATACACATATAAAACATCTCTAAAATGTTCTTCTAGTGTATCGCTAAACATGAAATAGGGCCCGCTATTTCATCGCTATCGCCATGTAGCGTATCGGTAGCTTGTCGCTACCGTCCGCTATTCGCTATTAACAACTATGATCAAGACCTCAAAGCTCATCCAAAGGTATCATGGGTTAATCCACATGTCTATAATGGTTAAGCCACTTGTTCTTCAAAATAATCAGCTTAGCATAAGTAACTTTAATTTGTTGAATTCACAACTTATTCACATAAAAACAATCATCATATAAGCAGTTCACATAAGCAGTCCAAGATAGACACTAACAACTTATGACAGCATGAAAATATAATAAACACAAACAATTTTAACAAGCAATATTTAACAAACCAACACCACAAAAAAAGCTCCTGTGAGTCTTTGTACATGCCTACATGGTATTTCAGAAGCTGTTTTTCCGACCCAAATCCAAAACTAATTTCTAAACAGGCATTACTATAATGATAACAAAGCTAATGTGAATCTTTTTACATAGTATTTCTAACTTCCAGGGGCGGATTTTGTAACTCAAAACCGCACTTGTCACAAAGAAATCTCCAAGAAACTTATGAAATATAACAGTAATAATTAACAAACCATATCCAGATATCAGTTTATCCACTATCATAATGTAAAGAGAAGCAAACGTACGAGTTTTCTCTTCAACAAGGCACAGCCGTTAGCTAAACCTGCAAATCTGCAAAGATTCGCATAACCGTTCACACAACAATTCAAGCCATAAACATAAAAGTATATTGAAATCATTAAACTTGTTATTGAACACTACTATACAGCCACGATCACGAAAAACATGAGCAAACACAACTAAGATGCAGCAACACGTTTAACCGAAAACAAAGCCAAACTTCATATATTCGCTTCCTACTTATTTTGCGCCTCTGTTTCCACCCCCAACCCATACAAAACACCCACATACTTCTCCGTGGACCCACTAAAGTAACTTTCTTTCAGTTTCTTGAACGCATGAAGCGTCAACAAACTATCCGAACCCGCTTGATGACAAACACCAAACCTCTTAACTTCCAAAATCTCCGCGAGCTTATTCAACCCTCCATGAAGACTATTACAAAACCTCATCATATGTTTAACATCATAAACCACAGGAAAATAAACATCCATCAAACCAAAAAACACAGCCTGCGATTCGGGCAACTCCTTACGCGTCAATAACTTAATCAAGTACCCGAAATCATACCCACCGTGAAACGTCACCCAACAAACATTCCCATTCAACACGACACCAGACGACATCAAAAGCTCCCCAAACCGAACCCCATCCACACCCTTTTCACCAATCATTTTAAAATCAATCCCGGACTGCTTCAACAACTCGATCGAATCATTCGCAAAGATATCCTCATTCATATTAAACTCACAAAAATTAAACTGCCAAATGCATTGCTTTTCACCTCCACAAGTGGGAAGATTCCCATACTCATCAGAAAATGTTAATCCTAATTGTATCAACTTCAACATATTAACATTATCCTTCAAAGTATGATAATTATAATCAGTAATATTATTGAAATGTGTCAAAGGTTGAAGCACAACACCAGGGAACTCTGTGTCCATTGCAATATAAGGGTAATCATCAACAATCTCTCTTATTATTGCAAACTCTTGTTCAAGATTATCACTCCATACTTCTCTAATTTCAACAGGCATATTATTATTATTATTATTATTATTATTATTATTATTAATATTATTATTAACAGTAAAGATTGCTTTTTTTTAAAGATTGAAACAGGGGAAAGATCAAGAAAAGATCTTAAAGATTAAAAAGGGGTGGTTAAAGATTAAATTTTTTTCAAGATTGTGGAAAGATCTTACCCAAGAACAGATCTTGAAGCTGTGGGTCAGTTAAATGGTTTATGTTTAATGGATGATTAATGGGATTTATTTAATGGGTAGGAAGATAGGAGCCTTCAGGTGAAACAGAGGGGATGTATGAGGGTTTGAAGGCTCCTAATTATTATTATTATAATTATTATTATTAGATTGAATGGAGAAGACAAAGGCAATACAAAAGAATGTTGAAAACAAAACTAAACAGAGTTAAAGGAAGGAAGCATTAGTTGAAAAGCAAAATTTTATGAATAAAAAAAACAAATTAATGAATAAGGTTTTTTATGAAAAAATTGTTTTTTTTAACGGCAAAAAATTGAATCACTGACGTACCACAGGAGTTTTATCGTGTCATCAGAAGATCCACCCCATCATTTCTGTCTCCACTAAACAATAATATTTATACACCAATTCAGGAGCCAATGAAGCCTAGCTCGGTTGGTGAAATTGGGGGGGGGGGGGAGCTAAAGTGGAGGCCATGTGAAGGTTGTATTTGACAGTTGTGAATTATTGCTTTGTTATAGGTCATTTTCTAGATCATCAAATATCTCCTTATCTTCATCGTCCTCTACTCTTGGACTCTATATCAATGATCCAACTTATTAATCACACAAAATGTTTAAATTTAACTAAAATTTTATCTTTAATACGTTAAATACACTTTTGGATAAAGATGAACCATTTATCTTATTCTTCTTATTGAGAGATGTGAATTAATGCTTTTATAGGTCATGGGTTGCTTATGAAACAAGGGTTGGTTCTATTGGAAGAGGCGACATCATTTCGTAAGTTATCACACTATAGTTACTTCGTTGGTTGTAATAATTTTTAGCCATGCGTTGGCCACCATGTTTTGTGAACAGGTATATCTCCACATATTGACTAGCATAATAGAAAATTTTTCTTATTGTAAGAAGAGTGTACCAGTCATTCTTAATGAAGCAAGCAAAAAAAAACATGCTAAAAATAATGCTACTGGATAGAAAGTAATCATCTCCCTGGTGCTACTCTTGGGTTGATGTTTGTTGATTATCTTAGTATGATTGTATCCAAAAAATTATCCAACTTGTAATGTTTTTAAGTGTCACATCCAAAAATGTAGTGTATTCGATACGCTCCACTGCAACGCACGGACAATAAAACTAGTTCTCTTTAAATAATAACCGCATATGAATAGTAGAAAATAAATTGTTTACACCATGGTGTGAAAGAATATTGTATAAATTATAATATAAAATTTTACAAAAGTTTATAGATCATATGGCTTTCAAGTACTGACCAATAATGTTTTTTACACTATGGATAATTTTTTTTTAAAAAGTCAATAATGTTAAGATTTTTTTTAAATAAATAAAAATTGGCTCTTGGATTGGGCTACATAGTAAAGTGGGTATACGAGAAGTTGGGCTTCACTCCATTTGCCGAGACACATAGTAAAGGAATATACTAGAAGTTGGGTTTCAGCCCTTTTATATTCTATATATTCTATCATCTATTATCTATATCCAACTTGAGTTTGAATAAAGATATATGTTTTGTTTTTATTGTTTAGAATCTTTAGATTATTGATTAGGGTTGATGCTACAACTATAACTACAAAAACCAAACTCTTTAAATTATTGTTTTTTAGTGTGTAAAGAATAAGTTTGTTATGTTAATATATAAAAAAAATTAACAAAAAGGCTTCAAATTTTTATTTCACTTTGGACTTTAAAAAGTGGTAAGCTGACCATGTTGATTGGTGTTTTAGGTATTAAGATTTTAAGGCACAAAAATTGATTATGAATTACTCAACTATAAAAAAATTATTTTATTCGTGTCTATCGTGTTTAAGACAAAACTTAACTAGCTCCTCATGACACCAATGTTTTTTGGAAGGCGAAGGTCTCACTCATTTGGAGATAGCAGAGAACTTCACATCTGCTCTTGCAGGTCCTGCCCCCACTCATACACCCAGACTATGTTGTCTGAACCGGTTTCACGCTGGGGTGGTGGTAGGCATAGGGCTCCCCCCCCCCGAAAAATTTATCGTCACCTTGCACCCTCCACAAGAGGCAGACTCTCTGGAGTAAATGCACAGTAATAGAAAACTGGGGTTGCTATCAGGATCCAAACTTGTTCCCTCTAAGAGGGTAGACTCTAACCATCCTCATGACACCAATTAAAACATGAAAACGTACACATGTAATGTTTTTTTTTTTAATTTTGAATATGATGGATTTTGTCACTTTAATTCAAAACCCGATCGTAGTAAATATATATGATGGCAAAAATAACCAAATTTAAACAAGAAAATGTAATATTAAAATATTCGTTGATGCGAAAATTCTATTTTATTAAGAACAGCACTATCGAAAAGGTAATGTATTTGATTTCTTTTTTTCTTCCAGTGAGTGGAGTGTGATGCAAATAGTGGATTTGATCAACTTAATGCCACTCAGTCTTTCGATTTTGTGTATTTATAAATTCAAGACTTTCTAATATTTATTTTTGTTATTATTATGTAATTTATTATTCTTTTCTTTTTTGGGAAAAGGGAAAAAAATATATTATACGCATACGTATGATATATTTGCGGTCACTTCTATAAATTAACGAAATTAATAATATCCATCATAAGCCAAATTATCATTTCTTGAACGAAAAATTAATTATACCATTTAAGGCCACGTGGTATATTTTAACTATCTTTAACTCCACCTAGATATCACATCTTTACTTTTTCCTCTTTCACTCTATATCACTTCAAGAAAATGGTTTAGGTGCTGTTTGTTTTTTCTGCAGGAAAATGTCTGCAGTCTGCGGACCACATCTGCAGACATCTGCAGGAGAAGAGGTGGACCAAAGGTCTGCAGTCTGCAAGAAGAAGACTGTTTGTTTGTTAACGTCTGCAGGCTGCTGAAATAAACTTAAATTTAAATAAACTGAGTTTTTACAGCAATCTGGTGGTAAACGGTGGTGGTGGTGGGTGGACCGTGGTGGTGGTGGGTGGTGGTGGTGGTGGGTGGTGGTGGACGGTGGTGGGTGGTGGTAGTGGTGGTGGGTGGACCGTGGTGGTGGGTGGTGGTGGTAGTGGTGGTGGTGGACGGTGGTGGGTGGTGGTGGTGGACCGTGGTGGTTGTGGGTGGTGGTGGTGGTGGGTGATGGTGGTGGTGGGTGGTGGTGGTGGTGGGTGGTGGTAGTGGTGGTGGACGGTGGTGTGTGGTGGTGGTGGTGGACCATGGTGGTGGTGGTGTTAGTGGGTGGTGGTGGTGGGTGGTGGTGGACGGTGGTGGGTGGTGGTAGTGGTGGTGGGTGGACGGTGGTAGGTGGTGGTGGTGGTGGGTGACGGTGGTGGACGGTGGTGGTGGTGGTGGTGTTAGTGGGTGGTGGTGGTGGACGGTGGTGGTAGTGGTGGGTGGACGGTGGTAGGTGGTGGTGGTGGTGGTGGGTGGTGATGGTAGTGGTGGTGGACGGTGGTGGGTGGTGGTGGTGGGGGACCGTGGTGGTGGGTGGTGGTGGTGGTGGACCGTGGTGGTGGTGGGTGATGGTGGTGGTGGGTGGTGGTAGTGGTGGTGGACGGTGGTGGGTGGTGGTGGTGGACCGTGGTGGTGATGGACGGTGGTGGTGGTGAACGGTGGTGGTGGACGATGCTAGGTGGTGGTGGGTGACGGTGGTGGACGGTGGTGGTGGTGGTAGTGGGTGGTGGTGGTGGGTGAGAAGAAGAGAAGAGGAGAAGACCTTTGAAGACCTTAGAAGACTTTGGTCCAAGTCTGCACCAAAAAGAGGTCAGGAAGAGCTTTTGGAGTGAAATGTCTTCCGAAAAACAAACAGTCTGCCCGCCCCAAACGTCTGCCCGCGTCTGCGCGGCGCGGACAAAAGAGGTCAGAAGTGCTTCTGGGAGAAAAACAAACACCACCTTAACATCCCTTAACACAAGAAGGGAGTGATGCACAATGAAGGTTAAAATGTCACCTCACCGTTAACACCCTATTAAGGCATACCCCAAGGCCTAACCCATTTCATCCTCTTAAATTTGATATCGGGTTTTCTGCAAATCAAATAAATAAATTTTATCATTATGTATAGCAAGTTTTATCCTCTTTAAATTGAAATCGATTTTTTCTATAGTTAGCTCTAAATATTTTTTTGTAAATAATTTCTAAATTCAGTGCATTTTTTAGTTATTATGGAAAAAGTAGGTAGTACATGATATGACTTCAAGAGATGCATGAATCTATATGTTCTCAAAGAAAAACTCCATATGTGGAAAATTATATTTAGCAGCCTCGAATGAGACGATCAATAGATTCCTTTCATATTATCGGTAAGATTCCTCTCTAATGCCATTTTGCTTTTCTTAATGGCCAATTGAAATCACTCACGGACCACTAGAGTATCATCATGCCATCAGTGTTACCACACGATCATATTTCACCACCAAGTCACCAATTCAGGAGGAAGCTCATAATTATGAGAAAACCCCCTTGTAAGATTCGAACTCAAGACCTTATAATCCCTAAGTCTTATCCCACCACCAAGATATCACTGGGCTATAATGTCTTCGGCCTAAATGCCTAATGCCATTTTGCTACTTCATAAGTTTGTCACCGTAGAATGTAAGTATGTTACTAGTCATTTTATGCCCATCTTTATAATCCAACTATCCAAAGTACCCCCTCTCATAGATAAATGTTGTTGTGATTACTAAATATAATCTAACAAAAGCTTGTCATTAACGATAATTTTCTGTTTGTGATTGCCGTTTAAGAGCATTTAATATTAACATAAAGATTTAGCAGGCAAGAAAAGGAAGATTATGCGAGTGATCATTCTAGCGGGTTGTTTGTTGATTTGAAAAGCGAGAAATAGGTTAATCTTTGAAGGCATGCGGTTAAACATTGACTGCATATTTGGTGAACTCCAGGTCTTGTCGTTTATGTGGGTCAAACGTCGGTTGAAACAAAACAGGTTAACATGGGAGAATTAGGTGTCGTTCAGTTTATCAGATATTTGTATGTAATATGGACAGATAGGGATGTTGCGAGTATGATTTCACTAGTATCTTGCTCGTTGTAATTAGGGGTGTAAACGAGCCGAGCCGAGCCCAAGCCTGACTGGGCTTGAGCTCGGCTCGTTATGGTTTTATGAAGCTCGAGCTCGGCTCGGTTCGAGCCTACAATCTTGAGCTCGAGCTCGGCTCGTTAGCAAAATCAAAAGCTCGAGCTCGGCTCGAGGTAATTTGAGAACATTATCAAACGAGCTCAAAGCTCGGCTCGAGATCGCAAAAGCTCGGCTCGCGAGTGTTATTAAATGGGCCTATGAAATAAGGACTTGAGCTTTGGAGATGTGGACTATAAATTATAAGAGATATATAAATAACTTATAATTATGTTTGGGCTCGTTTAGGCTCGCGAGCCCAATCAAGCTTTGTATCTAGGGCTCGAGCTCGGGCTCGATAACTAAACGAGCCATATTTCAGGCTCGGGCTCGTTAAGGCTCGGTTCCTTCGGGCTTTTTACCGAGCCGATCCCAGGTAGCTCTCGAGCCGCTACGTGTCATTTACACCCCTAGTTGTAATCATGTAACAATATATATTTGTTGGTGATATGTGATGAGGTTTTTTTTGCCCATAAAAAAAGAGCATTTAATATTGTTTAAAAATTTTTTTTTTGTTAAAATGCATCCTTACCCATTTTAATTGATGCATCAAACGTTGCGTAAATTGTTTTCGTAACCCGTGCTTAACTGAAGTAACGCAAATAAACTGCTCCTTAAGAGGGTGTTTGGGATTGTGGTCGAAAATTACTTATTGACTTCTAGAAAAAACCAATAAGTCAATAACTCATTTGAAAAAGCACCAAATCCTAGTTTTGGAAATGACATATTGATTTATTGGTTTTTTCATTCCAAAAAAGCCAATAAGTCAATAAGCAATATTCCACCACAATCCCAAACACCCTCTAAATTCGAGTATGTACTGTCACATCCAAAATCCTTCAAAGTATGTACATTATTGAGATGTTATAGCAACCTTGTAATGGATTAACCACATCACCATATACATCTGCATGAATACTTTTATATCGATAAATCAAACATAAGTATATGTAGTGTTGCGCACAAAGGATTAAACACACTCTTGTAATAAATTAGATGCACAGTAGTGTAGTTGTGTACATGGGTTTTGGTAATTTACTCAATTATTTTTTGCTATACATCCAATACTGAGATTTTTTTTATCATACATTCAGAGGCATTTTACACTTTGTCAAGAAAATTGAGAAGTATTCTAAATACCACTTAGCCCTTGATAGATCCACCCCTAATGAGTTACTTTTAAATATAAATGTCCTGCTTAAAATTCCAAGACAAAAATGTTATTCTATGAAGGATTGAGTATCAAAAATCAACTAAAAGGAACTAACTTGTCGGCCTAATTAAACACACAATGCTAATAGATTAATTAAAAGAAATAGGACCCCACATAAAATTCCAATCACTTTGGATGGTGGAATACAACTCCATTTTTGTACCTTAGGAATATGACACCCTTTGGTCAAGTTCCCTAGCCCCATGTCACGTGATATATGAAACTTAAAATGAAAGCAATCGACCTCCAACTCTTTTCTATTTCATTCAACTAGTTCGACAAGTTGTAAATTCACTTTAAGATTGTACGGAATTATTTGTTACATATCAGAAACTTCTTCAAGGATATATAGGAAGGATTCTCATGCCAGTCGTCTATAACACAAAAATAAAACATTGACTACTTTTATGTTAAACTATTTTAAGCGGAATATTATTTCTTACATAGTTAATTAATGGGGTAACTTTGCTAAATAGTAACATAGTTTTAGGAGTGTTCTAATCAAGTCACTCATAAAATAAATTGTTCCAATTAGGTAACTGAAGTAATTTTAATGTTCTAATCATAGATATTTTACCCGCTTAGAAGGTCATCAATTTTTATTAAACATTTTTTTTCAATTTCTATAATTAAAAAAATATAAATAATAAAAAAATAAAAAAATAAAAATATAAACATTTTTAAAATTTTCGCATTTTTTTAAATATTCACAATTTTTATAAAAACAGTTTTTTTCCTAATTAGATAAGTCAACTTTACTTTGATGCGTACTAATCAGGTCACTAAAGTTTACTTTAATGTTCTAATTATAGATATTATACCTGCTATTCAGGTAAACTATATAGGATTAGAACATAAAATAAACTTTAATGACTTAATTAGAACAAATATTTTTATGAGTGATCTAATTAGAACACTAGTAAAACTTGATTACTATTCTATAAAATATTCCCTTAATTATATAAGTTAGTAAGTTATAGTGTTCTATAGTACACAGGTTAATAAAAAATGTTTGTTTGAATAGGTTAATAAGACACGTAGAAAATGTCACAACATGTATGTATTCGTATATTTATATAATAAAAAATTTATATGAATTTATAAACTTCATAAAAATCTATTTTAATTAAAAATATCATTATCATTATAAATTATAAATTATATAATTATATAATTGCCAATGATCTCCAGTCCAGCTGGTTTGAGGTGGGAAGGTTTACCTCCTTGGAGGGTTCCTGCCCGGGTTTGGTCTCAGGTTCGATTCCCACGTTCCACCAAAAAAATAACCATTAGGTTTGAAAGGAGAAACCCGTGTGGTTCTTATGGGATTCGATCCTGGGCAGTGGTCGCTTTGCAATACGGGATTTACCGCTGAAAACGCTACTCTCCAAAAAAAATATAATAAAAAATTTATATGAATTTATAAACTTCATAAAAATCTATTTTTTTACTTTAATTAAAAATATCATTATCATTATAAATTAAATATATATTTGAAGTCAGGAAAGATTTTGTGAGAAGGTTTAGCATATATAATCCAATTAAAAATATTTGTCAACTTAAAGATATATTTAAACTTAAAAGATATACTTAAAGAAAGAGCGGATATTAATAGATTTTTTTTAAAATAGGCAGTGTAGTCAGTTTATGATATTAATTCGATTTAAAAATAATAAAAGATCAATTTTGAATAGAAATGACTTATTTGATCGATGATATGGCGTTAACACGTGATGTTAAAGAGAGTATTATCAATTGTTCACTAGATTGTTGGTCCACAAAGTGCTACAAAGAATGTGATGTCTACAAAGAATATGATGTCCCCGTGCCATTTTTTAGAATGTAACTATTGGTGAGATTATTGAAATCGCATCGACATAAAACACAAATTTTAGAAGTACATAAAAAACTAGGAATGAGAAATATCCGGCAGTTATTTATATACTTATTTACATTCGAGCGTACATGTTAAATATGTTGTTGAGCACCTTAAGATCGTTATCTTAGAGAGTAAATAATAGAATGTATTCAGCACGACCAAAAACTTAAAATTATGATTAACTTTTACTATTTATTCTACACGTTTTATGTTTTTGAATTCTTAGGGCTTGAGTAGTTCAAATTCACTGCCACAAGAATGTCAATATTATTAATTTGATAACAATAATAAAAAATACTACTTTGTTGTTAAATTATTTAAAGTGGAATATTATTTTTCTTCATAGTTATTTTATGTGTTAAAGAAAAAGAGTGTTATCAACTGTTGCACAGATTGTTGGTCCACACGATGCTACAAAGAATGTGATGTCTCTTACTACTTATTAGAATGTAATTATTGACATAGCTCGTGCACCGACATAAAATACAAAATTTGAAAGTAGACGAAAACTAGGAATGACAAATAATCAATCTAGTTATTATTTACCTTTTAATGTGTGAAATATGTTGTTGGCCACCTTGAGATCTTTATCTTAGGCCATCCGGTATTCAGCTCCAGAGGCCGGCAAAGGCCGATGTGGCGTCGGCCCCGCCAATGTACACCGTCCCCTCTTAACGGTCCGTGCGTTCGGGAAATTCCCCTCCACCTCCCAGAAGTCTCCCTCTCTATCCATCCAGAATTGGTGAGGTGGAGGCGACGGTGAGGTGTGGAGGTGATCTGGCTCTCGGGGTTGATCGGGAAATGATAAACAATACCGGATGGCTTTAGAAATTAAATAATAAAATGTATTCAGCATGGCCAAAACTTGAAATAATAATTAACTTTCTACCATTTACTCTACATTTTCTTTATGTTTTTGACTCAACTCATTGGTTGGTTAGGACTTGCTAAGTTATGAATCAATTATTAATTCACAAGAATTTCAATATAATTAATTTTGATATTTTTGTACCACTTGATAGAAGAAAATTACTTGTGTAATATTAAGTATAAGAGCATGTTTGGCTCTCCATTTTTCACCTCATTATGACTTATAACTTCTTTAAGAAGTAAAAAAAATTTGTTTGAGTAATGGTTTGAAAATGAGTTTAAGAGTTTTTGTGTTATGAAAAGGAAATAAGTCATAAGTTAGAAATTGTGACTTCTGAATTAAGAAGAAAAGGAGATAGGAGTTAATGAGATAAGGAGATGAATATCCAAACATGCCCTAAATAGACTTGATATAAATAGACCCTTAACTAAGGATGTACCATAACTGGGTTTTCTATAAATAGACCCTAACCATTATGAGATTCCAAAGAGTGCCCTACTAAACAAGAACATGGCCCTTGGTAGGAAGGTACAACACCCCATTGAGGACCATATAAACACATGGTTCTCAAGCCTCAGTAACCTACCAAAAACCATGGGTGCTTTAAAAGACGACCCAACCATGGGTATTAGTGTCCATCTTTTATGACAAGCTTTTGAAAACCCTTCAAATAGTTCAATTATTTAAAGACTTTGTCAACAATCCAAGGTTGGGAAATATGTCATTATTACCTTTTTTTTAATGATATAACTATATTCTATATAGGGAAGGATGAAACGAGAAGAAACTTATTGTGAGGAAAAAAAACATTAAATACTTTAACTCTTATTACATTAATTATTATCTCTTTAATTAATTAGTCATTAACACGTTATCCTACATGTTATCAAATTTTGTCCTACACATATCAAACTTTATCCTACATATACAAAATCATCACACGTTTATCCTATACATATCAAGATTATCATATGTGAATCTTACGCATATAGAAATTCAATCTACATTTGTCCTAAACATATCGAAATTATCCTTTACTGTAAATTATGATTGATATGAAATAATATACTTTGAAATTGAATTACGAGGTTCATTAATTTAACTATTTTAGGGGGGTTACAAAAACATAATCATTTTTTTAACATTAAATACAATTATTATATTGAAAATTCCTATTAAATTTGTTTTTTTTCATCTTATAATATTTTTTCTTCTCATTTTAACTCTCCGCATTCTATATACCCAATAAAGGATTGAATTTCCAACTTTTCTTTTTAGAATTTCTTCTTAAATTTAAATTTAGATGTTTAATATGATAATAATATGTTTCCATGCTTGATATATGGTGCTTTAAACCATGATTTTACAAGAAAAAAAAAATCTCTAGTTTTAATACTTTGATATGAAATTGTTAATTATATTTAACCATAAATTATATCGCCACGTGGGAAGTTGATAAATGAGTGTGTAAATGAGTTGCAACTCGATTAAGTCTTAGCTCGAGTTTAAGTAAAAGCTCACTAATAAACGAGTTTAAGTCTGAGTTTTGGCTAAATTCGTTAAGACAAAAATTACACGGATGGTGCCTGTGGTTTTCTTGTAATAACGTCTTAAGGTACTAAGCAACTTTTTTAACTTCTTTAGGGTCCATGGTTTAGTTTTTGTAATGAAAATGGGTATTAAGGTTTGTTTTTGTAACAATGTTGGGTACTAATACTATCGTTAAATTTTCTGTTAACTTTAGTTAAAGTGATTAAATGCCTTTTTATTAACTAGAGGGGCCATTATGTAATAAACTTCATTTACAAAACCCTTAGTACCCAAACATGAAACTATAGATAAACCACAGGGACTAACCATGTAATTAACTTATTATTTTATTAAATGTATTTATTTTTAAGATTTATAATTAAATAATGAATATTTAATTAAAACATATTGTTTTATTAAATATATTTATCCCATTATTTATAAAAAAATACACTTCTAAGATAGATAAAAGGTTCTAAATGTTATTAATTTACTTATAGATTTTAATGAAATTCAAAAATGATTTTTACCTTGTAGGTCCAAACCTACCAAGCCCACCAGTTCTTGAAGAAGAAAAAAAATCTTTCTTTTTTTTTATTTATAAAAATTCTACTTCTGTTTGTTTCTATCTTTTTTAATTTTCTTGAATTGGGTTTGCATCTTTTTGGCCATCTTTTTGGCCAAAATAACACTTAATTTAATCACATAAAGAAAACATTTTTATAAGTTAAATCCAAGTTATTAGATTAATAGTTGTAACCATAACACAAGTCAGTGGCGGATCTAGACCAAACTTTCAGGGGTAACATTTAATGGTATTTAGTGGTAGCGTTACGCAAAACGTTCAAAATACGAAAATTTTCCACTGCACCGGAAAAATTGAGGGGTAGCGGGTGTTACCCCTCCTCGCAAAGTAAGTCCACCCCTGACACAAGTCCATCCAACATTAAGTTAAATGTTTTCTTTATGGTTACAACTATTACTCTAGTAACTTGAATTTATTTTTATAAATAATGGGATAAATATATTTAAGAGTTAATAGCCATTTTCGTCCTTGAGGATTGGTTCAGTTTGCCACTTCAGTACAAAAGTTTTTTTTTTTTTTTTTTTTTGCAAATCAACAGCTGTGGTTTGGATTTTTTTTGCCAAATTCTTCTTTTTCACTAACCTAGTTAAAAAATGTCGTTAATGTCAGGGGTATCGTTGTCATTTCACAAACCTCAGGGACGAAATTGGCTATTAACTCAATTTTTTTTTCCTAAAAAATCTAAATTCCAGCTTTAAACCAATCCCACCCAAATCAAATCCAGAAAACACTCATAATGAATCCTATGATGACGACTGGATTTGCTCGGTTTTGGGGGGCTTTTTTTCTAGTACAAAATGGACAAGTGCAAATGATGAGCTCACAAACAGTACTACTAACCATAGAGGAAAATGGACGTTTGGAAGAAGAAAAACAATGGGATGATTTAGAGGCACAAATGATTTGCAAGAGTACATAAGAAGAATTGGGCATAACGCAATATTGCCTGATCGATAAAATCTGTTCCATTCAGATGGCGATGACTGTGGGATCGTGAGCTTTAACATTACCGAGACTGGTACTTCCCAAGTCTTTGGTATCTGATGACAAAAAGAAAAAGATATTGATTACTTTTCAATAAAAATGGAAATTACATGAGTATAAAATGCTTAAAGAACAATTACCAATCCACTAGGCTTATCAGATCGATTAAGATGAATGACACTCTTAAATCTTAATTAGGAGGTTATGTTCATTATCTTTATCTAACATAATACAAAATAAATACATTTAATAAAATAATGAGTTAATTACATGGTTAGTGCCTGTGGTTTATCTAAAGTTTCATGTTTGGGTACTAAGGGTTTTGTAAATGAAGTTTATTACATAATGGCCCCTCTAGTTTATAAAAAGGCATTTTAATCACTTTAACTAGAGTTAACAGAAAATTTAACGATAGTTAGTATTAGTACCCAACATTGTTACAAAAACAAACCTTAATACCCATTTTCGTTACAAAAACTAAACCATGGGCCCTAAAGAAGTTAAAAAAATTGTTTAGTACATTAAGGCGTTATTACATGAAAACCACATGCACGATCCGTGTAATTTTGTCATTCGTTAATCTAAACAAGCCTGCTATTTATAATAACTTGTATTTTGTTATAAAATATACAGGTACATAATACATATTATTATACATATATTTTTAATAAAACTAACTAAATTACACTTTTATTATATAAAATTGTCATATTTTATATATGATATATGTGTGTGTATATAATATGTAAATAAAATGATTAATAGATTAGTTTATTAACGAGATGAGCAAGTGGTTGGACACTTGGACCTCTATTTACGATTTGAAAGCAAATCAAATTATTTGAGATGCAATATAAATGGAAGTATTCGTTAAAAACAGTACTAGTTTTTTAATTTCGAATGAATGTATATAAAGTACTTGATTAAAATAATTTTTTTTGAACGGCCAACAAAACAACTTTGTTTCAAAAGCTAGCAAGAAAAGTCTGGGTACATCATAATACCATCTGAAAAACCACACCAACACAACACTACAACACTGCCCCATTTTTGTCGTCTCAAACCTACATCATGGGTACCAAGTCATATCCGCCATCTTAGCCCTATTTGTTATCCACAAGAAGCTCATAATCTTTGTCTCCTCCATAATAGTCCGGACCGAAACCTGCTTTTGGTTAAAAAGGATCTCATTTCTCACTCTCCAGATGGCTGTTAAAACAACTGCATATAACGCCTTCCTAGAGTGAGCCCTGTCCATAACTGTGGAGTGCATATTCAAAAAGTACCTAACATGAAACACAAAGAAATTCGGTACCCTACACCACAAAGATATATATTGCTATTGTAAGGGACACCCAGTAAATAGATGCTCCAATGTTTCGTTTTGTAGCCAGCAAAATTTGCACAAAGGAGAGGACACTTGAATAGTCCTCTAACCAGCGCATCGGCAGTGGGAAGTCGGTCTTGAAACGCCCTCCATGCGACAATACAAATATTTTTAGGAACCCAATTGCACCAAACAAAAGATGATACCCCGCGACTATTCGACGCCTCAAACAACATGTGTTTGACCCTACTAATCGAGAAGCCATTCGACCCAGGATCAACCCATTTCCAAGAATCCCGACCCATATTTATCTCAACTCCAGCAAGCAATTGAATAAGGCTCATCATGATTGGGCACGTTTTAATGTACAAACATATAATCGGTCTTCATTCATTTTGTAAAGATTATATTTTAATCCACATGAGTTTGATACGAATATTTCTAAACATAATGCTACATTCGAATCAAAATAAGAAAGCATGATTGCATGAATGGATATTTTAAAGTGTGATTGAATATATATAAAATACAAACAATTGTATTTAATTTATTGTCTAAAAATACATCAATAATGCATAACACAAGCAATTGTAGTTCTCATCATTAAAAAAACGATAGTTCTTTTTGTAAACAAAAGAAAAAGAGATATACATAAGTATAAAAAGACCATTGTCCGTCCAAATTACATATTCAAAAATTCACTTAATACACAATTTTTTTTAAATGATCAACACTCGATAACTTAAGAATAAAAAATTACTAACACTTGATAGTTAATCATCTAACGTGTGTTGATCATAGTTTCAATTATATATATGTTTAATTGTTTTAATGAAAAATCAATTTGATTTGAAATGGAAAACTAGCCACGACCGTGATAAGTGAAGCAATATATATACTTTTAATCCTAATACTTTTATATCTTTTACAATCTAACTTTAATACTTTTTTACTTTTAACTTTGGTCTCACATACTTTTCAACTTTTACAGATTTTTCGTTTTACGTTATGATATAAATTTTGTAAGGCATCAGTCTGCATCGTGCGTGTGCAGTTCAATATTGTTAAGTGGGTTTTTTTTCCCCGCTTAACGGCTCGGTCGCAATGTAGGGGGTCCTATATCGACTTAGTTATTGTTTCAACGTTTTACGTTTCACGTGCATAGCTCAACGTTTTTAGATTTACTTTTCGTTAGTTTTACTTGTTTTGTTTTTAACTTCTTTTTTATGCTAGTTTTTTCAATCTTGACAAACATTAACAATAGTATAGCACTGATGCTACTTGACACAATTTTATGCCCACAACAAGTGAGAGGCTTAACACTAGATGATAACACAAATTTCTTACATAATTACATGTTTAATGAAATATCATATTTATTTAAAAGTATATAAAAAGAAAATGTCCCTTAAAAAGAAAAGAAGAAGAAAATAATAATAAGTTTTTAATTAAAGAAAGAAGCAAATGCCAACTCATGTCTTGAGGGTTTTGAAAAGGATGGTAAGGCTAGGCGGTGAACAGACATGCCCACACCCCCGTCCCCCAAAATCAGCCCCGTCCCACCCTCTACACCCCACCGGAAGCCCCGTCCCACCCCTGCCCCGTCCCCCCCGTCCCCCTAGAGACATACCGGACGGACCAATAGGAAATTTTCTTTTTTTTTTTTTTTTTTTTGAAATCCAACGGCTATATTATGTAACGGCTATTTTTTTTTTTTTTTTTTTTTAATTAATACCATTTCAACCATCTAAACACAATCTATCTAAAAAAAACCCCATAAATCAACCAAAACCAACCAAAAAAACCTCTACTTTCTTTAAAAAATTATCAAACAAAATGTCTTACCTACCAATGGTTGATTCCTCATCTTCGTCGAGCGAGGAAAACCAGCTTTTTGTTAACGCGATTTGGGAAGCGGCACAAACAATCGTGGCGGATGAAGAAGAAGAAGTGAGCTCGCAACCACGACTTAGACAAGGGCCTTTAAACAGAGACCGTGAGGGTAAGCGTTTAATTTTTTCTTATAATATATATGTAGCAAGTATTTTTTTTTGGAACGTATAATTTTTCTTCAAATATATTTTTTAAATTTATTTACAACGTACGTGTAGGTGCACATGAACGATTAATTAGAGATTACTTTGCCGATCACCCGGTGTATACGGACGAGATGTTTAGGCGGCGGTTTCGAATGAGTCGTCGATTGTTCATACGTATTGCCGATGATTTGGCGAGTTGTGACCCGTATTTTACATTACGGTACGATGCTAGAGGCAAACCGGCATTCACAACTTACCAAAGAATGACGTCAGCGTTGCGGCAAATGGCTTACGGGACGGCATCCGACTCATGGGATGAGTACTTACGGATGTCGGAAAGAGTGTCACGTGAGTGCTTGTATAAGTTTTGCAAGCGTATTGTCAAGATCTACAGCGCAAAATATATGCGCAAACCAAACTCCAATGATATCCAAAAGTTGTATCAGCACCATCATGAGAAGCATAGTTTTCCAGGGATGATCGGAAGCATCGATTGCATGCATTGGCCGTGGAAAAATTGCCCTAATGCGTGGCGTGGCATGTTTTATCGCGGCGATCACGGTCATCCAACAATAATCTTAGAGGCAGCCGCGTCACAAGACTTATGGATTTGGCATGCCTTTTTTGGTGTACCCGGTTCCAATAATGATCTTAACGTTCTCAATCAGTCTTTGGTGTTTGATGATGTTAGAAAAGGAACCGGTCCGGATACAAAATTTACAGTTTCTGGTGTTGAGTACAAGCACGGGTATTTTCTAGCGGATTTAATATACCCAACCTATTCTACACTCGTTAAAAGTATTAAGCACCCTCACGACGAAAAAAGACAGAAATTTGCTAAGTATCAAGAAGCGGCGCGAAAGGATATCGAACGAACATTTGGGGTTCTACAAGCAAAATGGCACATCATCGCAAACCCGGCACGTGCTTTCACAACCAAAAAAATACGTTATTGTATGTATGCTTGCATCGTGCTACATAACATGATCATCGAAGACGAAGGCCGAGCTATTTGTGAGTTCGATGAAAATGCGGTGGAGGAGAATACTATTCCGGTAAACGAAGCGCAACAAGAGTTAAACGATTTCGCGTTACGTAACGAACACATCCATCATCATCTACAGGCCGACTTGATCGAATATATATGGAACAATGGACAAGACGATTAGATTGTAATTTTTTTTTAAATTATGATGGTTTGTAATTTTTTTTTTAATTTAGGATGCTTTGTAATTTTTTTTTAAGTTAGGATGCTTTGTAATTTTTATTTTTATTATTTAGTATTTGTTTGAACATTATTTTATTTACTTATTACTTTTATAAAACTAATAAAAAAAATATTAGAAAACAAAAAAAAATATATTAAATGCTTGAGACATGGGGTTGTTCATGTCTGCACACCACACCCATGTCTCAGACACCACCTAAGTGATGTGGCAGCCTACGTGGCACTGAGACATGAGGTTTTTCATGTCTGCCCACCTTATAGCCTAAGTCCGTGACAGTGAAGTTAGTGGGTCCCACTACCCAATGAAGATATGGGCCCATTTCCACGTCATCATCCGTGTTGGCCCAACTTACCCCGTACCTTTATTAGACTGTGGTGGGCTCCATCCTACAGCAAATAAGTACGTCAACACGTGTCCCTCTTATTCTGATTTATTTTCTTGTTTTTAATTTTTAACAAGGTTTCCCAAGTTAAATAATTAGTTTTTTTTTTAAATTAAATAATTAGTGATTTATTTATGTTCCCATTCTGTTAATTACTAGAACTACCTATCACCCACTTTATGGTAGAGTGGTATGGAGGCTCAATGATAAAAGACCCATGGCTGAAAGGTTATGGGTTCGATTCTTGAGAGCGCCGGGTTTTACTGATTATTCTATTGTCATGCTTTCGGGCGGATGGATAGTCAGGTTTTCCCCGGAACTGGTGAACTTGGAGAAACCAGGAACCCCCTTACACTTCTGGCTATTCCAGGGTGGAAGGAGTCCTGAATTTTGTCGAGTAGGAACTCTGAAAGGGAGCTCTTGATGAATTTTGTTGACCGTTCAAAAAAAAAAAAAAAACTAGAACGACCTATGTAACCTTACTGATGTCATTAAAAAAACTAGATAAACATGTAAATTATTCTAATTCACGATTAACATTTTTTTACACTGAATACGAAATAAGTTAAATGGATAAAATCGAGGAAACTTGTCAAGGTCAAAATTGAGGATTCCTATTGATGGAACGTAAATCCAATAGTTGAACAAACCATGTCTATTTGTCCAATTGTCTAGCCCGTTAAGATGTGTTTGCCCGTATCTTATTCGGCCTCGTCACTCTCAGTGGATTGCAACTTATGTTCGTTTACACTCTGTTCCAGAGTTTCATTAAAGGATGGAAGAGAAAGGATTGGGTAGGAAGTGGGGGAAAATGTGTTCCGGAGTTTTCTGTAGGAAGGAAAGTGAGGGAATGAAAGTGATAATAAAGAGGTTTTTAAGGTGATTTTCAATATTTCCAATTTGGAAGGAATTGGAGAGAAAGGAAGAGGATGGAGATCTTTTTTCTTTCATCCTTTAATAAAACTCTGGAACAGAGTATTAAAGCGGACATTTTTAGTAGGCTATATGCATTAAACATTTGGTCCAAATACGAGTATAGTGACCCTTGAATCAACTATGTATCACATGCTAAGCAATTAGACATCCCATGGTTTGTACATTGAATCGGTATGCTTGTCATCTAACATTTCTCAAAAACTATTCCTATATAAATATTATTATAACACTTACCAATCCTTAATCCCAATATACGATCACTACATGAGATTAGTTATCTCTTATAACACAACACCACATTGTCCTTGTAAGTTTTCTTAAAAGATGAATTGGATTTTAATAACTTAAACTATTTGAAATCGCTCGTTAACACCTCAAATTAAAAAATTGACCATATAAAACCTACACGATTAATCTATTGGATACGGGCACTCAGTTTCGGTTAAGTCACTAACCAGTTAGTGTTTTGGCTGACTTGACACCCCAAATCTAACTGGGTTAATGACTTAATAGTACATGTGCCGTTCAAAAAAAAAATATATATATATAGCCAATTTTTTAGTTTGGTGTGATAACGATCAATTTCGAATAGTTTAGGTTATTAAAATCAAATTTCCTCTTTTTAAAACTTTTTTTCTGTATGTACCAACTTATCATGTATAAAGACGACGTGTTGACCTACGCCTAGGGACTAACTTTTTTTTTAAACGGCTATTGGTGATGGCGGTGGAGCTCCGCTTACATCCCAGGCCAGCCTGTACTGATTACCCGTCCACCCTGGATCGGGGTTCTCCCCATAGTGAAATCCCCAGCGCAGGAAAACCATCACAAACCGAAGTCAAACCCCCGACCTATGGAGTAAAAACCTACGCACCTCACTGTGTGACCAATTGACTAACTCTAATTACCATTCATTGCATTGCTAAATGGAGCATTAATAGAAACACAGCCTTTAACTTGAATATTATTTAATCCCTTTAGACTATATGGTGTGGTATCATATTCCCCCAACTCCTTAAGTGTTACATCAGCGTCATATCATTTCTCCCATTTTCTCCCCTAAAATTTGGAAATGGTTTCCCCCAATTCCACCTTCCTTTTTTTATTATATCAAGTTTGATTTTTTTTTTAAATGAACCAATGAAATGCTTCAGGACAAACGGGGAGATAACCCCGAGTTCACCGAAAAAATATCGGGGGGTGCGGTGTTCTCCTTCGGGGAGGTAAGCCACGTAAGGACCCCGAAGCTTTTTCCGAGTCCACACCCGTAAAGTCTTATAATATGGAAAAGTATAAAATATGACCAATCACTTATAACAAACTACCAAGAAAAGTATTTATTTATTATTATTTTTATTTTTAATGGCCAACTAAATATCACCTGAACTGTCAGTAGGTTAGCACTGGATAAATGGTTACCACTGGGTAGCACAAATCCATCAAGCCACCAATTCGGGGAAAAACCCGCCGTCCGAAGGCTCACTGCGGTAAAACCCATCTGGATCGGATTCAAACTTGAGACCAAATGACCTCAAGCTCTTATCTTCATTTTTCCATACCACTTCAATGGTGGGTGATACTATTTATTTATTCTAATCATAGTAAAAAAAAACATGTTACCAATAATTTATGAAATAAAACGTGTTTTGTGTGTATACGTTTTCTACATTTGTCTTAATATGTATTTAGATTTTGTTTAATATTGACACCCTCTCTAATATATACCATCTAAATCCATTTAAATACTTGCGGTAAGGTTTGAACTCTCATCACTTAATTGGTCGAAGAAAACTCACTAATGTTATTAAGTGACATTTTTTTAGTCTGAAATTACTTGTTAAGTTAATTTACTATTTAGAAAACCAGAAAATATATTAGTAATGGTTTTTTTGATGTACAACGAAAAGGAAAAAGAAGAGAAGAGAATATTATTTATTATTAAATGACTTAATTTTTAGCTTACTTTACACAAAGATATGGAGTTGTACCATGAATGATAACACAACCAATACTGGCCATCATTTTGTGTAACATCATAAAGGAAGATTGGAAACGTCATTACGTGAAGACACTAAAAATTTTTATAAAATCATTATATTTTGAAATAAGGAAAATAATATATCAAACCCTCTGATATATTAAGGGTGACATGACAAATTAATCGGTGTTGCACACAATGTCCTCTTTATGTTAAAGGACCTTAAAGGGATTATATAGTAGCATGTTAAAAGGATGTTAAGAGATTAACGAAATCACTAAAACATAGAGTTAGATGGAGTTAACGAAATTAGTGGCGGAACTTGAAAGAAAACAATGTTTAGATAGTTACTAGTGGAATTTAGTTTGTACATGTAACATATATATTATAAGTCGATGCATGTATGATTCCTTTGGCGTAAAATCATCACTGATCACCTATCTTAAATTGAAAAATAAATTATTGGGATGGAGATGTGACGATTTAATTTGTTAGGTAATTAACCACTAAAGAGAATAGTTGAGTGGTTGAACATTGAGAAATACGACATCTCAAACAAGTTGTCAACAATGACTCTTGTGACTATCAACTTCTCAGTTTTTCTCGTTTTATAGAAATTGTAATTCTCTTTTGCTTTGAAATATCCTACAATAATTTTAAACATGTCATAAGTTAACTGAAACTAGTATGACCACCCCCTCCCACGTTGAGGCAGGGGCGTAAAACCATATCAAATAGAACCAATGTCACACTATCATCAACAACAATCAACACAGAAATTGCAGCGTGCTAATGTGACGAAATTAGATCGAAACGTAAAACTTAGAAAAGAATAACTAAGTCGATCTATGACTGGCGCATTGTGACGAAACTGTCAACGGGAAAAAATAAATGTAAAAACGATGAAACACACACGTGTTGTGCCCTTGTTTTACATTGAAAAAGTTAGAACGAAATGTAAAAACGAAGAATATCATTTGGTATTAGGGGGAGATGTTATAGGTGAATAATTTATACAATTTAAAGAGGTTAGCTATAGAGAAATTAAAAAATACGATATTAAGTTGGATTATTGTGGTTTTTGGATGGATTGTTCAAGATATGTAGCCCTACAATGTGAACGGGAAAGTTCATGATAGGTTTATTTAAGATATGTTTGTACAAAGCAATGAAGCATTGCTACTTTTCTTTTCTAATTACTTTTTTTAATAAATGACTACCTGTTACACAAATTTGAGAATGTGGTACACCTTGTGATTTCACGCATGTACATAACTACATTGCAGAAAATTGCACCTTGTATGAATGGTATCTTCATATACAGACGAAGGAACACTAAGCATAGTTGGAAGCGAGCGTTTGTGACATTTATGAACATTATGGACATGTTTGGCAAGGAGTTTTTAAGAGCTTCAAGTTTTTAAGAAAAAACTCCTAATCAATAAAAAGCCTTGTTTGTTTGAATGAGCTGGAAGCTTTTAGGTTGGAGAAAAAGCTCTATAGTGAAAAGGCAGAAAAGCTACTAGTACTAGCTTTTAAGAAAAAACACTACTAGCTACAAGCTTTTAATTAGTAAATGATACAAATACCCATTTTATTTTAAAAATAAAATAAAAACCTTCTTTAAAAGCTTTTAATTATGTCAATTTTGGTCATTTTATTAAAAGCTCCAGCTACTTTGCCAAACATCAAAATATATTTAAAAAGCTTCCAGCTATCAGCCACCAGCTAGTTTTGCCAAACATACCCTGTATCGTTATTACATATTGATATTATGATAGTTGCAAGAATTACATCAATGAGTACGCTGAATAAGGAAGATTTAACAAAGAGTATATTGGTCATTTCATAAAACTTAGAAAGAGTATAAAAGGTTATGCAGAGTAACTTTCCAGCGACATTCTCAATACGAGGAGTATTGGGACCTAAAAGCTGCAAACATGACATTCTCTGATTGTCAACTGCAATCTCGTACTGATACGTCTCATATTGCTCAATACAAGGCGTATTAGAGCCCATACCCGATATCACTTCTCAGTTTAGTATTAGACCCAATACTTGACTCTGATATGCCTCATATTTATCAATATGATACGTATTTAAGGTGTCGAAATAAGTTTTTTGGCTGTCTAAATATTAGCACCCTAATTTTAAAAAGTTATATAAACATATTAATGCCAATGATCTCCAGCCCAGCTGGTTTGAGGTGAGAAGGTTTACCTCTTTGGAGGGTTCCTGTCCGGGTTTGATCTCAGGTACGATTCCCACGTTCCACCGAAAAAATAACCTTTGGGTTTGAAAGGAGAAACTCGTGTGGTTCCTATGGGATTCAATCCTGGGCAATGGTCGCTTTGCAACACGAGATTTACCGCTGAAATACTACTCTCCAAAAAAAATATAAACATATTAATAAGGGAATTTATATATTACAATTAGTCAACTCAAGTGAAATAGTAATAAAAAAAGAGTCAACTTTAATAAATGGCAACATAGGTTTTAGATTTCAAAACAAAGAAACTTCCACTGAATTTACAAATGGCTATAAATATTAAAATATCCCATTAAATAAAAGAAATAATAATTATTAGGGAAATGCAATGAATGTATATGTTAACTCTACATGACATGTATGCACATGTGATATGGCTTTGGCTGGCATGAGTTTAGATAACATAACATCATACATGAGCTGGATCCACACTCAACGGAGAGTCCCACTTTCTAATCACCAAGAATATTTAAACCCAAAAATCAATATAAAATAATAATATTATTAATAATAATAATAATAACCAAAAGTTTATAACAGAAAAAACCTTCATAAGTTTGAAGCACAACACAAAACCATGTGCTAATAATATAAATCTCACAAACACCAACTAATCATTTCTTCTCCTCTATAACAAAGTCCAGTTCTTGAAGAAAAGAAAAATCTTTCTTCTTCTTTTTTTTTTTTATAAAAATTCAACTTCTGTTTGTTTCTATCTTTTGTGTTTTTCTTGAATTGGGTTTGCATCTTTTTGGCTAAAAATAGCTAAAAACTTTGGATTTAACTCATAAAAATGTTTTCTTTATGTGATTAAATTAAGTGTTTATAAAAAATAATAATGAATAATAAACAGATGATGCCCAGTTCAAGCGGTGGTGGTGGTGTCTCCGATCAGTTTCCGGCAGGTCTAAGGGTGCTGGTTGTTGATGATGACCCAACTTGTCTTATGATCTTGGAAAAGATGCTTAGAGCATTCACACTAGATCCTCCTTCTCCATCTCTATAATTACACTAAAAATCACTACCATTCTCTCTCCTTTTCTATTTAATAATACTTATTCTATAATTTTATCATTACATTTTCTCTCTCCTCTACTCACAACCACTTCTAAAAATATTAAAAAATTATGGAGGGTGAACAGTGTCCCCTCCAAATTTACTGATGAACAGTGTCTCATCTATATATTTTCTCTCTCCTCTACTCACAACCACTTATACACACTCTATATAATATGGAGGCCCCCTCACACAAATATAGAGGCTCTACTGTGAATGCTCTTAGACACTGCAATTATGAAGGTACATGCAAACACACACTAAATATACTTTTACTGTGTGAAAATAAAAAAATACAGTTTTTTTTTTGTGTGGTGAATTTTGCCTTCAATTGCTAAATATGTATTACCCTTTTTGTTAAATTTTATCTTTAATTTTCCATATCATTGATTTTCATCATTTTTTTACTTTTTTGTTTTAATTTTGTTTTTTTAATTTTCTGCTATGTATACTGTTCTATCCATAAAAATCAATTAAAAGATTATAAATTTGTGGTAGAAAATTGATTTTTAAAAAATACCCTTTTGGAGTTCAGGTCATAATCATAATAAAGTTTCAAGATTTACAAAAATTTTCACAAAACTTGAGCTAGAATTTGACCTCAGATTTTCAACTTAATTTAACATTTTTTTTCTTTAAGAATATTAATTCATGTTGGTTTAGTTTTGGTATGTTGAAATCTTGTTGTTATGACTTATGATTAATGTTTTAATGAAAATTAATGGATTTAAAATTTTCTTGAAATTTGACTTTTTTTTTGTTTAAATGTTGCAGTGACTAAATGTAACAGAGCTGAAGTTGCTTTATCATATCTAAGGGAAAATAAAAATGGATTTGATGTTGTTATTAGTGATGTCCATATGCCTGATATGGATGGATTCAAACTCCTTGAACACATTGGGCTTGAAATGGATCTTCCTGTTATCAGTAAGTCAACTGTTTCACTTTTGACTTCCAAATTTCGACCGGAAATAAACGAACATGAACACGTTCATTTCCTTAATGAATGTACACGAACAGAAAATTTCGTTCGGTAAGTGTTCATGAACAGGTAGTGAACGCCTTTAGTTTTTTGTTCGTTCAGTTTGTTTGCAGCCGTATTTATTATTTGACTAGGATTTGTGATATGATTGATTTAGTTAATGAAATATGGATACTTTGGTTTTCTTGATTAGCTAGATCAAGATTCTGTGATTTGACTGATTTACTGTTGCTACAGTGATGTCTGCTGATGACAGCAAGAGTGTAGTCATGAAAGGCGTTACTCACGGGGCGTGTGATTATCTAATAAAGCCCGTTCGTATTGAAGCATTGCGCAACATATGGCAAACATGTGGTTCGAAAACGCAAACACGAATGGAAAGATTTTGAGCCGTCAGCAAGTGCTGATGAGCATAAACCGCCTGAAGAACCTGACTACTCGTCTTCTGCAAACGAAGGGAATAATTGGAAAAACACAAAGAGGAGGAAAGACGAGGAAGATGAAGCCGAAGAAAGAGATGATTCTTCTTCGCTCAAGAAGCCTCGAGTTGTTTGGTCCGTTGAACTTCATCAACAGTTTGTAGCAGCCGTTAATCAGCTTGGAATCGATAGTATGAATATTCTTCGCTCATTTTCAATTGTTAACTTGTTTTGTTCATGTAAATCACTAACATAGTAATATGTCCTTTGTGTTTTTGAATTTGTGTATCAATGCAGAGGCTGTCCCGAAGAAGATCTTGGAGCTGATGAATGTCCCCGGATTAACTAGAGAAAACGTTGCCAGCCACCTTCAAGTAAACCTTCTTTTCGGGTCTTTTAAGCGTAAACTTTAATTGATGTGTTAAAAGGGTTGCAAACGGTTTCAAAAAACATAGCGAAAAAAATACTCAATTTTTTTCAAATTTGACTTTGTGTTCGTTGTGTACTTTTTTATGTGATGCATTGAAGACCTTTCTTCCTCACAACTGCAAGAATTTGGTGCAGAAATATCGTCTTTATCTCAGAAGACTCAGCGGATCTCCGCATCCAGGTGGGATGAACACGGGCTTTATGGGTGGCCCAGATGCAGGATACGGGTCAATGTCGTCACTTAACGGGCTTGATCTTCAAGCTCTAGCTGCTAGCGGTCAACTTGGTCAACTCCCTCCACAAAGCCTTGCAACTCTCCAAGCTGTGGCTCTCGGCAGGTCAAATAACTCAAAATCTGCTATTTCCGTACCTGTTATCGATCAAAGAAATATTTTTAGCTTTGAAAACCCGAAGTCAAGGTACTCTGACGTCCAAAGTCAACATTTGAATAATAACAATAATAGCAGTAGTAGTAGTAATAATAATAATAGCAAGCAAATAAATTTACTTCCCGGGATTCCTACAAACATGGAAGCGAAGCAGTTTGCGAGTTTGCATCAGTCCGGGCAGCAATCGTTTGGGAGTATGAACAATCAAGTTCTGATTCAGATGGGTGGTCAAGGTCAAAGTCAAAGTCAACATCATGTTCAGTCGAATACAAACGCTCATCATGGCTTAAGGCAGCCTGTTTTGTCCAACAATATGTTGACACGTGGCGGATCGGTTGACATGACATCAACAGTGTACAGTCCTGTGGTATCGGTATCACAAGCCTCGTCTCTTGTGGATTTCTCTATGAATCACAAAACAGAATCTTTCGGAAGTAGTTACCATCGAGGGGGTAGTTTAGGAATTCCAAATGTTCGGGCTATGTCATCGGCCCTCCAAGGAAACGGGAACTTAGACACCAAGGCTTCGGTAAAAGGCATTGTTCCAAGTTATGATGTTTTCAATGAGTTGAGTCAAAACCGCGAGTGGGGTTTACAAGATTCGGGTTTGACCTTTGACCAGCCTCCACATTCGATCCAAGTAGGATCGGATGGTTCGTCATCGTTGCTACTTCAACACAACCGTTCCTCAAGCTCCGGAATGGGAGGACAGAACCGTAATTTAGGTAGTGATAAGGTGATTTTCGCCCAAGGGGTTGACAGTGACACTAGAACTCACCATAACGGGTCAAATGTCGGTCAGCAACGTAACAATTATATCAAGACCGAAAGCCATAACGATGGAAGCTTTCATAACACGTTGTATTCCGAACAGTATGGTCAAGATGATCTATTAGCTGCAATTCTAAAACAAGTACGATACAAATCCTAGTTAAATTACAAAAATACCCTTTACAGATGTAAAAACGGTTGGTAAATACTAACTGTCGATTTTGTAATGCAGCAACAACAAGAAGGTGCCGGACAGCCGGAAAACGAGTTTGGATTCGACGCGTATGCGTTGGACGATTTACCAGTGTAAGTAGGACACGTACTCTGTGTACTCTGTGCTTCAGTTGGTGTACATAGCATTAGCTTGACCTCCGGCCGAAAATACAAGATATCTTGAAATTGCGGTAGCTTTTAATATCGATGTTGTGAATATGGTTGTTGCTGTTGCACATGATTATGATGATATAACGGATTGAACACACGAAATGCAAAGGCGTTACGCGTGTTTACATTTTTTGACTGCTTTAGGTAGCGTAAAAAACCTGAACCTGTAGCAAGAGCAGGAAAGTATGATTTGTAGGATTGTGAAGTTGGTTTTTCTGCAGAAATATTATTTATCCAGTCTTGGAATAATACGGAGTTTGTGCTTGTTTTGTACCTTAAATCTTGTTTGCTCGGATTTATAGTAATGGTAGCTCAAATAGTGATCGAAGTCCTTTTGTCGAATGATGTTGTTTGATGAAGATTAATCATGATCTATTCGTTTTCATTGTTGTGATTCATGGCTTCATTTTAGAAGCGTAAGACCTCTAACGGGGCGTTAGAGGCTGCACATTCCTACTTGCACCGGTGGAGAGCTCTTTGGTGATATGGCCGTCTACAAGGACGGTGAAGGGCGGAAGTTATGAGACGGAAGAAAATACGGACGGTATCTTTTGGGGCTAAAACGGTGTGGTGGCGTGGAGAGGGGTAACTGAGAGTGGGTTTGGTAACTTCAAATAGGCAAGGGGGCGGTATGTGCAACTAGAGGGGCACGCGACTTATGGGCAAGTCTTATAGTGGCATGGTGTGTTTTGCGAATGCCGTTAAAACTGAGTCGTTGGGGTGGTCATTCCCCCTCAAAACTAGCCATTGGACCATTTAAAAATAAAAGATCCATTACAAGTTACAACAACCATACTCAGTAGAATATCACAATACACTCAAAACAGATACATTTTTTCGACCATAACCTACATCATTTACATTTCATCCATCAAACATTTTAATTCTTTTCACAACATATACCCACCAATCTAATGATAACTAGGGGTGTTCAAAAAAATCCGAATCCGAATCCGAAAAATCCGATAATCCGAATCCGAATTATCCGAAATTTTGGATAATCCGATTTTCGGATATCCGAAAATCGGATTATCCGAAATTTCGGATTCGGATTCTGATTTTGAAAAATTTCGGATAATTCGGATTATCCGAATCCGAAAATAAAAAAACAAAAAAAAACATATATAATATTATATAGACTACATAACACAATACACAATCATAAATCCCTAATCCTCCTAACCCTAAATCCATACTCCTCTAATCCATAGCAGTCGCTCCCTCTTCTCTTCTCTATAACAGCCTCCGTCCACCTCGTCTCCGAGCTCCATAGCCCCCGTCTACCAAACGGTAAGTTTTTTTTTTTTATATTTTTTTTGTTCTAGTTTCGTTTATCTAACTTCTATTTTTGTTTTTTTTAAACAGGTTCACGTTTTAGACATAAAAGAGAACGTTTTTTTTTTGTTTTTTTATTATTTTTTATTTTTATTTTTAAGTTTCGGATTATCCGTTGGATTATCCGAATCCGAATTTCGGATAATCCGAATTTCGGATTCGGATCCCAATATTGACTATCCGAAATTTCGGATTATCCGAAATTCGGATTATCCGAATTTGAACACCCCTAATGATAACTGACAAGTAAAGAAAAGTGGTTCGACTGGTTGACCTAATTCAACATGTAAAATTTACCCCTCACCATCTATTCAACTCAAGCAATACACGCGCAACTATACCAATATATGCAAAACTTGCACAACAACTCGAACAACAATGCCCCTACAAACTCCAAATCAATTTGTATAGGAAAGTCCTTGTGAGGAGGATGAAGTCATACCGGAGACACAAGAGGACGTTGAAGCGGAATCCAAAGAAGATGAAGTTGGTTAAATCAGACCAGACTGAAATCAAGTACCAATATTCGATTTACACGTGAGCTCAATGTTTGTTTCGGTGCCAGTACCATATCGCTCCAATCTCTAGTTCAAAGTCAGTTAAATCAGACCAGATTGAAATCGCTAATTGTCGATTAGTACCAATTAAATATCAGGCCAAGATTAAAATCGGTCTAAACCAATTTGGTTGGGGAGATGGTAACTTAGAACTTCTTTTAAGTTCATTGCACCAAAAATGGACTTGTTCAACAAATTTCGATGATTCAGGTAGTTCTAAGATAGATTTATTCGAAAACCAAGACTAATACTGATCACTTGGTGTATCTTCATGTCAGTTGACCAATAGAGACCTCTTTTCACACGCACAATATATAGGTAACATTTTGTTTAAACTTCACATAATTAAGACATCATCATCATCATCATCATCATCATCATACTCAGTTAATCCCACCTATAGCAAAGCTAAGGTAGGGTCTGAGGAGGGTAAGATGTAGACAGCCTTACCTCTACCCCTAAGAATAGAGAGGCTGCTTCCAGTGAGACCCCCGGCTCGATGTGGTTTGGTATCAAGCCTTGGACATAAGGCACAAAACACTTAGCAATCGGGACAAGCCAGATCAGTGCATGTGCCCCTTGTCTTTTGGCTATCAACGCCACCACATGATGCATGATTAACCGTCCATTTTTAACGTTATTTTCACGAAATTAGTAAAATAACGTTAAAACTAGTGTTGAACAAGAGGACTTACAACCAATTGTTGTTCACAATTGAAAATTACACAATCGACTACTATAGCAATGTAAATAATTTTGTTAAACTAGCTACAGATTATAGTTCATTACTAGCTACAGATTATAGTTCATTCTATTGTAGTATGATTTTTGGAAGCATCGCAAGATTCTAGCCGAAACAGTATAGCCATACCAGTTTGGAGAGAGCTAGGAAAATTGAGGTGCGAAAGCGAGCTGCAGGACCAAAGGCCACAGTAGTAGGGTAGTAGCAGAAGCTCCACCCAACTGTTTCGGGACCAGAGGGACTGCTATCGGCTAGATGGGCGTTGAACACCATGCACCCTTATAGGATTCGATCATCATTTAAACGGTTCACATGTGAATCTATGATTGGGTACGAAAATAATATTATAATTAAATTAACGATGTAAATGCACATGTAAACAAATGTAACTAGAGACTAAAAGAACTGCTTTTAAGTCTTAAATCATGTAACGAACAAATTAAGAAAACATGTACCGAAAATGTCATATGTCCATAAAGAACAATAGAACATGAAGATGCCCGACTCAATAGTAAAACATAAACCACTAGTAAAACGAATGCCTTGACACAGTATAAGAACGTGTCCATAAATACCAAAGATAAAAACCCGAAATTAATAAAGACTCCGTGTATATTTGTAATTCTTAAACCCTCACTAAAATGACAACCACCACCAGCTGCTTAAGGTAACCAAGCAATTTACCATTAGACTCAAGCTAAATAAAAACCTTGGTCAGCCCCTTCGTATACTGGAACCAACAGACCCACCTTTTGCATCTCTTCAAGACAAAAACCAATGACTCGACCATTCTGGAACCCGACGACACGAGATGCTCTGACCCGACCCGACATGACCTGACCCGATGACTCACCCAACCTAACAGGACTCGACCTTTATCGCCACCCACGTTCATCATACCTTGAAACCCTGCAAATTCAAATTAAATAGGTCAAATAATCATTGTTTTTAACAGAATCTCTGAACTCTACACAAATCCTTATGGCCTAAGATTAACTTCACCAAGGAGATTAAGAGATTTTGGTAGAGGTGGCAATTTCGACCCGTTTAGGACAGTTTATCGTTTTGATTGTGCTTTGCCTCAAATGAGCAAACAAGCAATTCAAAAGGAGCTATAACAGGGACATGGGTCAAACTAGTTGAAAGTCCCAAAAGTATACTTTAAATGTATGCAGCCCCTTAATTCATATACTGAAAGTTTAGTATCATTTTTTGAATTATATTGTTAATTAAATACTGTTACTGAACCATAATTACCACGATATCTTTCATAAAAGTTCAAAAAAACTTGAACCATAACACGATCTGAGCCCGTTTGACTTGTTACTCGACTTACCTGACCCACACACACCTACCACTCCGTAATCAAGTATCAAGGGTTAGAAATTAATATAATTTCGCATTATAATAACAAGGTAATAGTTTAATCTAAAAAAGTTGGAAATTACCTTCAGCTGTTAAAATTGAATCCACCAGACGGAACTTGAACATTATTTCCACCAAAGTCAAAACTAGTCTGGGCACCATCAGCCACATTTTCATCTTCTTCATCCAGCCAATACGTCTCAAGAATCTTAACAGCCTTTTCATAAATCTCATTATTATCATGACTTTGCAAATTCTCAATCTTTTCTAACCCCTCAGCATCATCAATCAACTGGGCAAAGTAATTAACATCACCCGAGTTACCTGCTTGCTTCTCCACCTCACCTACTTTAAGAATGTTCTCAAGCCCTTCTAGAGAGACGGTCACGATTCTTGGATCAGGACACACGAGGAGATCACACAAGGGTTTTATACAGCCTTGACTCACCAAATACCTATGTATAATGGTACAGTTTTACAAGTGTCGCGGTTATTTTAAGGTTGTAATTTCGTGGAAAAATGTTACAACTAAAACATACTTGATTTGCTCATTGGTTCCACCAGAAGTGGCATTTGATATTGCCCATGCGGCCTCCTTTTTTATATCAAATTCAGCAGTCTGGAGCAGATTGACTAGGGGAGCGATTAATCCAGCCTCAATCACAGTCTGTATGTTGTAACAAAAACAATGAATAGTTGTAAATGTCTCTACTTCTCATAAATTTGCCAATCATTTTAATTCAATAAAGCAAAATAAGTAGAGTAATGGATCGGGTTGAGATGATCCAAAATATTTGTGTTCGAAAAGTTACAAAGGATTAAGGGTGTCATATATGTCCAAATATTAAAAATACAATACTATTCAAAATACAGTTGATGCATTTTTTTGCCAGTTAAGAGATCAAACATTAACTTGAAATGACCCACTCTTATGTAAATGAGTTTTCAGGATTCTTTACCTGTATCTGTTCTTTGTTTCCAGCAGTGATGTTTGAGATTGTCCAGCAGGCTTCCTTTTTGATGCTCTTCTTGTGGTTATGGGTCAACAAGCTCAGCAGGCAAGGAAGTGCACCGCACTCGATAATATGCTATCAAATAGAAAAAATGTGTCATCTCAATTGTAGATCATCCGTCGAAACTTTAAACTAAAACCCTAAAATTTTGAACAAAAATGAAAAATACATCCTTTTAGTTAGTCACTTAGTTGCCCAAGTCCCAACAGTTTGTGAAACAAAACCTAGGGCTTAAAAGCAAAACTACAACAACGCTGAAAAGGTAATTGAACATGATTTACAAAAGCAACTAGTATGTAGCCAATAAAACTCATACAATTGCATGAACGTACCTGAGTTTGGAGATCGTCACTGTGACAATATTCCCAACAGTTCGAAGCGCAGGATGAGCACTGAAGGAGATGGATGACTGCAAATAAAAAAAAGCTTATTAGATTAAATCATCGATCAAACAAAAACAAACTGGGACTCACAGGAGAAGCTCAACAAGACGTTGGCAGACACCAGCATCAATCACAGCTTGTATTTTGTCATTAGTACCATCAGAAAGATAGGAGAGAGCCCAGCATGCATCTGTCAACACCTCTTCATCATTTGAATGAATAAGACGCTGAAGGGCTGGGAGAGCAGGCCTTGTCTGCAATTGAATAACAAATCAGTACCTCATAATATGCATAAAAAGAGTTAAGCACAGAACTGATGAAATAGTGATCGGTGAACAAACCTGCTCAAATGGAGGCTGTGGGTTTTCCTCGACAAAAGTTTGATAACGTCCATGTGGCATTTCTGAGCATAGAAAGCTTAGCATTCTCATTTAACTGAGCAAGTAAGGGCATCAAAGCACCATGACCAAGGACAAGATCCCGGCATCTGGGGGAATCACCAGCAACATTTCCCAACGCCCAAACAGCCTGCAACAAAAGTGTGGTCATTTCAATTTTCAAGCCTGTCTCCTTTGGCAGGTAGAAAAGCGTGAGGTTGGTAGACACATTATTGACTTTAAACTCTAAAGCCCACACCATGAACCGAAACGCCAAAAAATACTCTCAATCGCAAGACCTTTATCCAAACACCCTACACCCCCATAGGGATTATATACAGTTTTGCAACCAAATAACTACATCCATGTGTTTACAGGTTACCTGCTCGCGCACATCTTCACTTTGAGAAGCTAGAAGCTTAACAAAGATTGGACTGCCCCGTGATCAATTACGACCTTTGTATTGTCAGAGGTTCCAGAGGCAATGTTCGTGAGTGCCCACGCAGCCTCAAACTGTTGCAAAATTAAAACTTCAAATTAAAATAAAACAAACAAAAATCGTAAGCAGCAGCATTACCTGAAGCTGTGGAAAATCTTCCCTCATCAAGAACTCGACAAAGCGTGGCACAACACCTGATTGAATTACTTCCTCAATTGGTGGGCTTCGTTCTACAAAACAAAGTTCAACTACTTAGATCTAGAAAAAAAATGTACTTATTGCAACTACAAAAGTACAATACATACCTATCGAAAGCAATTTACGAAACTGAGTGGTTGCCTCCAGCTGCAAGTTATTATCATTGGAGTAAACTCCAGCAACCATAGAAGGGAGACTCTCTAGCTGCAATTCAATCAATCCAATTTACATTTCAATGTAAAAACAAAATGTTTCCAACTATCCAAAATATCATTATATATGAAAAACAGGTCCACTTACACACATTCAGTAACATAATGGCATAATGCATGATCATATTACAGCAATGAACAGAACTAATAATACTGTATGAATTTGAACATGAAAGATACATCAAACACATAGATATGTCAAGAGATATGCATCTGATAATATGTGTGCAAAAGAGAGAGAGAGAAAGAAAGAGAGAGTTTGTGTTCTAATTAAAACCTATTCTTTAGCAAACACGTTAACCCTAGCGAGTATTCAAAAGTAACAAAGTCACTAACAGAAGTAAACTGATACAATAACAACAGTTCTACTTATTCACATTAAAAACACATAGCACTGATTATAATACAATAATTAACACAGCTAACACTGTATGAAGTTGAACAAAAGAAATAAATCAACCACATAGATACAACAAATGATATGCATCTAATCTAATGGGGTGTGTGTGTGTGTCTCCTTTTAATAGACCAATTCTATAGCAAACGCATTAACCCTAGCGAATACTTAAAGCTAAACTTAACAAAGACACTACCACAAGTAAACCGATACCACAAACAACAGCTCCACTTATTCACATTCAATAACATAACACATGATCATATTACAGTAATGAATACAGCTAATAACACTATAAGAATTTAAAAATCAAATCATATACATCTGATAGTGTGTCATGTGTGTGCGTGTTCTAATTAAACCTATTCTATATCACACACGATAACCCTAGCAAATATCCAAACAATTAGATTACAGCAACAAATAATATGCATCTGATAGTGCATGTGTTTTTTAAATAAGTAAATAAAAACAAATAAAAACGAAAACTACCTTCTTCTCAACAGTAGAGGTTTGAACAGGCAACGGTTGAGATGACGTCAGCAACTGACGCTTCTTAAGCAAATTCTCCTCTCTCTTATTCTTACGGATCTCAACCATATTATCCTCTCTACGACGTCGTCCTTCATCTGCGTCAACCGCTACCTTGTAACGGTTCCGTCGAACCTCCGTCCGTGCGTTAGGCCTCAGAGACATGATCAATTGTTGCTGATTAATAGTTTAGAACCCTAGGTATGTATAAAAACGTATTTAAACAGAGAGTTTATTGATATATGGAATATGTTAATTGATTGATGTATGGTAAATTGGATAACAGTGATGAGTATATTAATATTAATTGAAGAAGAAATGGAGATCGGAAGGTTACCTGAAGAGAGAGAGAGAGAGACAGAGAGAGAGAGAGAGAGAGGAGGGAGGATGAATTGTTTCGTGGAGTGGTTTTATAAAGTTTAAAATGAAGTATTGAATTATTTATTTATTTACTAGATTATACCCCGGGAACGTTCCGGGGGTGAGAAATCTAATATGACATATTAATTTTACATATGAAATAGAATGATTCGTTTTACAGTTACATGCAAGAAAGCTTCGGGTACCACCTAACCTAAAACAATTAAAAATGTATCTCCAATGTTAACGTCTAACCTTATACAATGTATAGCTTTAATATTAATATCTAACCTAAAACAATGTATAACTCTGACAAAACCCCACAAAAAATAGTCATTTTTTTTCTCCGTTTTTTATATATAGCACTATGGTACTCGTTGGAAAGATAATAAAACGCTCGTTAATTTGGTGTAATTTTTTTCTTTAAAAAAATCTCTTATGTAAAAGATATTAACGTTTAAAAGTTATGGAAGAAAACATAAGATAGAAACATCTAATTTTATTTTTAAATATTTTTTCCTAAAATATCTCAATGCCACATGGGATGACACATGGCACACTCAAAGAGGAGAATGCCTCTTTGAGTGCCATGTCATTAAAATGGCTTTGGTTTATTATATGTATAGAAGATTTGTTTGTTTGTTTGTTTATGATTTTATTTATTTATTTATTTTGAATGAAAATATTTATTTATTTGTTTGTTTATGATTTTTATTTGTTTATTTATTTTTTTGAATGAAAATGTAATGATTTATTTGAATAAAGTGAGTGGACTTTTTGTTTTAGGTTGATGGATTGGTCCTTGTAGTTTGTTAGGAATTGCATTTGGTTTTATTTTGTTAAAGGTTGTGGTTACTAGGTGTTGTATATTATATTAAGGTGTTTTGTTTTGAAATTTCAAATGGATTCTATGTTTGGTTGGGGTGTTAGGTTTTAAAAAATGATGATTTTTATCTTTTGATTTAAAGAAAACGGGTCTTTTAGGGTTTAAAAAAAATGGAAGTTTTGAAATTAGTGATGATTAGTGTAACTTTTTATACTTAGAGTATCCGGAGTGGTGGGTGGGGGGGGGGGGGGGGGGGGCGTGGATGAGGGCATGAGGGGGGGGGGGGGGGGGGACACCATCCCTACCATGGCGTGGAGAGGGGCAGGAAGGAGGGGCGGGGAAATTCCAACCGGCGTGGGGCGGGGGGTGGGGGTGAGGTGGCACTATTATATTGGTTGGGTATTTTTTTTTAACTTTAACACAATATAATATTATTTCCATCCCCCCTGCCACTCCCCACAATTTTTTCCCCCACATAGGTCCCACAAGTGCCACATGGCGCTTCATCCTCCTCTTTCCCCCCTCACCACTCCGGATAGTCTTAAAATTTGTTTCCGTAAGTTGTGAGTGTTTTGAGTTTTGACCAAGCATAGGATCAATCATTAATGGAATTTGTTTTGATTCAAATTATGGTATGTATTTCTTTCTCGAAAGGTTAAGAGTGTGCCTATGCCTATACATGGACGTATTTCTTTCCTTTTATGTTTTTGGTTTCGGTTTGGTTTAATGATTGAAGTTATAAGATAAAAAACATAAAAACAAAAACTTTAAATTACGAGGAACCGAAGTGACTAATTGTGGTACCAGACGCCAATAACATTGATGAATGGGGTTAAATATCATTAGTGGGTGATAAAAAAAAGGTGATGGACAACGGAGTAGTGGTATTTTGGTGACCAACAAAGATAGGTGGTGACGATCATTAATGGTCTATAGGAGACGGGTATCATTGAGGAAGGTGTACGATGATGATGAAAAAACTCTAGTAAAGTACTAATATACCGTTTTCATAAATAATTCCACACGTAAAATTTATATATTTATGCCAATTTGATGGCTAAATAGTTTAACATGGTTGAATTGACATGAGCTTAAAGTATAATGCTCTAAAGGCAAACAATGTCTAACTACGAGGTCCAAATATAATAAGTTAATCATCCAAAATAACAGGTAAATGAATAATAAGGCGTGACGTAATGACTAATTTACGGTTGTGCCACTTGAATTCGAATTTGAATATCAGCAACCACGAAACTATGGTGAGTGCCAGGGCAGTGCTAACTTTTGCCACCTCATAATTATAATATGACAGGATTTAAACAGGTCACGTATCTAATATCTGCATCTCTCTTTTTTAATATACGTTTTTAAAAATATTATCCTGTGATATAAAAAAATAATTATTTAATGATAATTATAGTATAATTATGAATTCACCTAATGTCTACTAGGCATCAGCAAAACTAATAGTTTTTAAGGTTATTGTCATCAAGTATTGATATTCATACATAGTTTTGGTCATGAAGAGTATTATGGTTTCTCACTTCTATTTGGTTTACAATTCTTTAGCCTAGTAAACAAGACTTTTTCTTCAAATGTGTGGCTTAAGACAACAAGAGGTGATTTGTAATTTTTTGTAAACATGATGTGTTAATTTATATATTTCCCTTTTGTTATAACATTGCTTCTTTCTAGACAGAGGCCATGATGGTCGTTGCGGTGGCTACAGTCACTAACTATGATGGCGAGACGATGATTGCACACAGGTAGTTGCGGTGAGTTGGTTGTGTGTTGGTGGTGAAGGCGGCAATGTGGTGGCAACAACCAGTAAAGTTGGCAGTAGTGGTGGAAAAGTATGTATACAATTAGGTTGTTGAAGTCGTTATTCAGCTGGACTTTGTTTTATTCAATCGGTGTTACCCATCACATATGAACTTAATATTAAACCACTAAAAAGAAAACTTTAATGTTTAGAACCATATTCCTATAAGGAATTATGTAGTCTCCTCAAGAAAACCATACACAACCAAATGTAAAAGTGGAAGAAAACGAAATAAGGAGACATATTGGTTGACAACATAGACATCGCTTGCCAATTGTCATGCAAACCCGTCTAAAAAGTATGACACTTATATAGATGGATTTTATTCCATTTATTTTTTTCCGTATATTTTGTAATATTTGTAGTCAACCATTTTTATATCTTTTTCCATGCATATCCCCTATTTTGATGGCATAGATTATGGCTCCTCGTCTGTATATAGGGAGGTTATTCCTCTGCTTTCTTTGTAACCTTTTTGAAGATCCAATATTCTAAATACCATTAGAGCATTCACAATAGCTTCTCTAAATTTATGTGAGAGAAGTCTCCATAATTTGATAAGTGGTAGTAAATGGTTGTGAGTGGAGGAGAGAGAAAAGTTACTGTTCATCAGTAAATTTGGAGGAGATACTGTTCACCCTATATAATTTTTTAATATTTTTAAAAGTGGTTGTGAGTAGAGGAGAGAGAAAAGGTAATGATAAAAGTATAGAATAAGTATTATTAAATAGAAAGGAGAGAGAAATGAGGTGATTTTTAGTGTAATATGTGGTTGTGAGTGATTGTGAATGGATGGAGATGAAGAAAATTTGAAGAAGCTATTGTGAATGCTCTTACGATTTGAATATGGTATCAGAGCAACCTTAAAACAAAAAGATCTTCAATCAAACAAAACCCACGAACCCTAATCTGCCATGGCTGGCGACGAAGACAAACCCGAACAAAGAAAAGAAGCAGTTTCCGATCATGAATCACCATATTATCTTCATCCTTCAGACTACCCACGACAGATGCACGTGAATGACGTGTTTAACTGATGGCAACTATAACGATTGGTCGCAAGAGATGTTGAATTTCTTGTTCGCCAAAAATAAAGTCGGTTTCATAGATGGGTCGATCAACGAAGCCTGAACAAACGGCATCGAATTACATGGCTTGGATGAGATGCGATGCCATGATCAAGGGCTTGGTTGACCACGGCCATGGAAAAGGAAATTAGAACTAGCGTTAAGTACGCAAGCACGGCTAAAGAAATCTGGGTTGATCTAAAAGAACGTTTTGGAAAGGTGAGTGCGCCTAGGGCGTATGAGTTGAAGCAGTTGCTCATGACTACAAAGCAAGAAGGGATGTCGGTTTCAGCGTATTACACCAAGCTTCGGGTAATTTGGGATGAAATCCAATCCGTGCTTCCTGTACCAAGATGTAGCTGTAATGGATGCACATGTGGGATTGTGAAAAGTCTCACAGATTGAGAGAGAAGGAAAGACTTTACGAGTTCTTACTCGGTTTAGATGGTGAATCGGGGACCATTAGAACTCAGATTTTGGCAATGCAGCCAACACCCTCTCTCGGAACCGCATACCATTTAGTAGCCGAGGATGAGCAGCAAAGAGCTATTTCGGGAACCAAAAGGCCTTCGGATACGGTTGCGTTTCAGCTTATGTCCCACCTAAGAAGGAACAGAGCCAATCACAAGGCCGATCCAAGCAAAAGGATGGAAAACGAAATGGTGGTGAACAAGTTGAACATTGTAATTTTTGTGGAAAAGATGGCCACAATAGAGATGGATGCTTCAAGCGCATCGGCTATCCCGAGTGTGGCCGGGAAAAGGTAAGCAAGAAAGAATGAAGCCAAAGGCAGCTTGTGTTGAAGGGGAGGCGAGTCCAATACAGGCTTAAGCAATTCACAATATCAACAGTTTATAAAGCTCTTTGGAAACAAAGATGATGAAACCAAGGAAGGAAGCTCACGTGTCGCCAACATGGCAGGTAATTTGGGTAAAGAAGGTAATTTGATAATGGACTCGGGTGCAACCGAGTACATTGTTTATGATGATTCATTACTTGAAAATAAAACAAAACGATATTACGAACCACCTGTTATCATACCCAACGGCGAAACTATAGCCGTAGAGGGTAGAGGAAATCTTGTCCTACCAAACGGAATGATAATTAAAGAGGTCCTCCATATTCCAAAATTCAAATGCACTTATTATCAGTCAGTAGACTATCAAATGATCTTAAATGTGCTATCACGTTTTTTCCTGAATTTTGTGTTATGCAGGACTTATGCACGAGGACATTGATTGGAGTGGGTGAGTGCAAGAATGGTCTATACAAGATGGGGATGACGGGTAACAAAAGGCAAGCCATGACGACGACTGTTAGTACATGGCACAAAAGATTAGGTCACCCATCAAATTCCAAACTATCTCATTTTGATTTTCTCAATAATGTTTCTTTGAACTCTAAGAATTTTTGTGATTCGTGTGTTAAAGCCAAGTTTGCTAGATTACCTTTTCAAATTAGTACCACTAAAACGAATGCTTGTTTTGAATTATTGCATTGTGATGTATGGGGAAAATATCGCACACCTTCTTTTACCCGTGCAAGTTATTTTTTAACTATAGTGGATGATTTTAGCCGTGCAACTTGGGTTTTTCTTCTTAAACACAAATATGAGGCAAGTACTTGTCTAGTCTATTTTCATAAGATGGTACAAGTTCAATTTGAGAAAAAACATTAAAAGGGTACGGTGTGATAATGGGGGTGAATTCACCTCAAATATCATGCTTGATTTTTATGCCAAGGAGGGAATAATTCTTGAAACAACTTGTCCACATACGCCACAACAAAATGGTGTGGTGGAACGAAAACACCGACACTTGTTGGAAACAGCACGGGCTTTAAAATTTGAGGCGAATTTACCGACTAAATTTTGGGGAGAATGTGTTTTAAACCGCTGCATATGTCATAAACCGGCCTTCGGATGTAATCGGTAATAAAACACCCTATGAAATATTATATAATGTAAAACCCGATTATGAACATATGAGAGTTTTCGGATGTCTTGCTTATTACAAGAACATCGAGACAAAGGGGGATAAATTTGAAGTGAAAGGTAAACCAGGAATCTTCTTGGGCTATCCTCCAGGGACAAGGGTTATAAGATTTTTGATGCTCAAAACAACAAAATTATTACATCAAGAGATGTAAAGTTTATGGAAGATGTTTTTCCATTTGCTAATCATGCAACAGAGAAGGAAGAAATATTTGTCATGCCTCAAGCTTGGCAGGAAGAAGAAATCACAAAAGACAAAGAAAGTGGGCCACAACAATTTAATGAGAATGTAGGGTCCAACACACCATCAAACGAGAGCCAAATAGGGCTGGAAACATTATTAGAAAACCAAACAAAATCAAGTGGGATCTGAAGGTCCACAAACCGAAAGGCATGTTGAGCCTAATCAAGAAACTGAAAGCCCAAATATTGAGAACAATGCAACTACACAAGATGAATCAAACTCAGATTTTTTGGAGAATGAAAATCCTGGGCCCAATACAGAAGCTTCCGAGTTACCAAGACCAAAAAGAAACAAGGCTCGACCAAAGCATCTTGATGGTTATGATGTTAATCTACCCCCATCTTTAGACCACGGGCACTCCACCTCCAATCAAGAGTCCTCAACGGTACACCCCTTAGCACATTTTATCTCTTATAATAAATTCACTAACAAACATAAAGCTTTTTTGGCGGCCATTACTTCAAATAATGAGCCAAAGCACTATAATCAAGCTGTACAGGAAGAACATTGGAGAGAAGCCATGAAGAAGGAAATCCAAGCTCTCGAAGAAAATGAGACTTGGACCTTAGAAGAACTACCAAAGGGCAAACGGGCAATTGACTCAAAGTGGGTGTACAAGATCAAATACAAGCCGAATGGAGATATTGAGAGGTATAAGGCTCGTCTTGTAGCAAAGGGCTTCACACAAATGGAAGGAATTGATTTCCATGAAACATTTGCACCCGTTGCTAAGATGGTGACCGTCCGGACTCTCTTAACTATAGCCGTAAAGCGTGGTGGCATATACACCAACTAGATGTCAACAATGCGTTCTTGCATGGAGACCTGCATGAAGACGTCTATATGAAGGTGCCTCAAGGATTTGGAAAAACAACTGGTAACAAGGTTTGCAAACTCAAGAAATCTCTATATGGGCTTAAGCAAGCGTCAAGGAATTGGTACAAAAAATTTACCAATTCCCTATTAGAGATTGGTTTTAAACAAACGGGAGCCGATCATTCTCTTTTTACATTTAAAGACAAGGATGTTTTCATTGCTGCTCTTATTTACGTGGACGATGTTATCATTGTGGGTGACAGCTTAAACAAAATACAAGAAACCAAAGTTTTCCTCGACAAGAAGTTTAGTATTAAAGACCTTGGTCCCTAAAATTCTTCCTAGGGATAGAAGTTGCAAGAACAAAAGAGGGAATGGTGCTTAGTCAACGCAAGTACAGGGTAGAAGACGCTGGCATGATGGGTTGCCGACCAAGCCCAGTTCCAATGGAGCAAAATTTGAAACTTGGCAAGTGTGATGAAGAACACGTGTTGATGCAAGCAATATCGAAGACTAGTAGGGAGACTTCTCTACTTGCAAGCAACTAGACCTGACATAGCTTACGCTGTAAATGTCTTGAGTCAATTTGTTAGTGACCCAAGACATAGTCACATGGAGGCAGCTAACCGTGTCCTACGATACCTTAAAGCAACCCCTGGACAAGGTATACTGCTTCCTAAGGAGGGTGGCACCATGCTCACAGCCTATTGCGACTCTGATTGGCTCGGGTGTCCGATAACCAGAAGATCCAGAACCGGGTACTTCCTATTTTTAGGAGGAGCTCCTATATCATGGAAATCTAAAAAGCAGTCGGTCGTTTCAAGATCATCAGCCGAAGCCGAATACCGTTCAATGGCGAATGCCGTTAGTGAAATTTATGGATGAGATGGCTCTTGACCGAGCTAGATATACCCACAACGGGACCAACGTATTTGTTTTGTGACAACCAAGCGGCTCGTCACATAGCAAATAACCCGGTTTTTCATGAACGAACGAAGCACGTCGAAATGGATTGTTATTTTGTTCGAGAACGGGTTGAGTCAAAGGAAATACAACCAATGAAGATTGATACAAAGCTCAAATCGCAGACATCCTTACTAAGCCATTGGGAACGAAACAATTTCATACCCTTCTTGACAAGTTGGGCATTCAAAACCTCCATGCTCCAACTTGAGGGGGAGTATAGATGGATTTTATTCCATTTATTTTTTTCCGTATATTTTGTAATATTTGTAGTCAACCATTTTTATTTCTTTCCATGCATATCCCCTATTTTGATGGCATAGATTATGGCTCCTCGTCTGTATATAGGGAGGTTATTCCTCTGCTTTCTTTGTAACCTTTTTGAAGATCCAATATTCTAATACCATTACGATTTGAATAACTTATTGTTACATGATGAGCAGTTTAGGCAGCACATTTGGAGATAAAGCTAAACTTGATGAAATGGTAATTCAACACTCATGGATTCACATATGAAGACATGAGTGCCACATTTCAAGCTCTTCAAGCTCCTTGCGAATATGTAATATCTATAAGAGCCGAGAAACTATGAACGACCAGGTGTGTCTTTGACTATTCCATTCTCCACGAAGGAAAAAGCAATGCTTGCAAGTCATCTCCCCAAACTCTATAACTACTTGAGATGAACTTGTAGAAAAGTTTGCATAATGTGTAATGGCATCACAAATTTTCAGTTATATATGTAGGGCTGTGAACGAATAAGTCGCTCATAATTTTTTTAAAGCTTGAGCCACAGACATAGAGTTCAAAACCAACATAACTCAAACTTTCTAATGTGATTGTGCTGAACTCGAGTTGAGTCAATTGATAATTGGAAATGATACAACTACAAGAAGTTAGTACTGCCAAGATGATACATTACTTTCTTTATTTTTTGTCATTGTGTCTTCTACGTTCCATTGTGTCTTCCATTGGATTTTTTTTATTGACATTCTGTTATATTTTATGTTCATAAAATATCATAACTGACCTAATGACAAAAAATAAAGAAAAGACACAATATACATAAAAGACACAATGGAACATAAAATATCCGATGCAACATAAAAGACACAATGCGATTATAGTTCGATCAGTTGAGTTACCCTATAAAAAAAATCCGATGTAGAGAATAACACTTCCCTTCTCCTTTGCTAACTAACCGATTTTAATACACAGTGTCACTTTTACTACCGATCCGACTTTTAAATCACTGAAAATACCTAAGGTTTATATTTGCCAACTTAGAAAGTTATTAGTTTTCTTTTTGTTGATTCATTGGGATTTCTTAACTGTAGTTATAATTTGATATGTGATTATGGGTTGAAATAAGAATATTGAATTATAAAAGTTAAAAGGGGTGCCGCACAATTTTTTGCCCGCTTATCAGCTGGCCACTTGTAATGTGTTGTGGTTTTAGTGTTTAAAAGTTAGAGCCCCTACCCTTGTGGTGGAGTGACATGGAAAATGATTAGTAGAACCTAGCCTCTTTGAGGTGCCAAGGTCAATCTTTGATCCCATTGGGTTTTATTGATTTTTCCCTGTCGTGCCTTAAGGCGGGTGGGGGGTCAGGTTTTCCCCAGAACTGGGGGCTTGGTGGGTTCTGGCTATCAAGCGCTACCGGTGGGCGGACACCTAAGACGTGTCTTCACCCAGAGGCGTATGAGGTGCTTTTGTAATCAATTGGTGGATACCTCGGATAGTCGATAAATTGTTTGTTAGCCGTTAAAAAAAAAGGTTAGACCTAAAAAATGTCATCATTACCTAATCAGATAAACATAGGCTTTGAGATTGACCCTTAAAGTCAAAAGATTCCTAGAGTATCACATATGCTATACTTTGCAAGGGGCCCAAAAGTTGAATCACTCCATCACTAGATTGTTTTGTTATGTAGACGTACGATTCTTTTGTTGTGTTGTGCAAAAAATTCTAAATCCTTCTAATTTTCACTTCTTTTTATGCTTATCTTTTTTATTAGGACGAAGTGCAACTATAACTATGTCATTGTTTTCCAGGTTTACCATAAAAATATAAAAATTAATACAAAAAAATCATACATATACTATTTCCTTCATGATTGTCACATAAATATTAAAAATCAATAAGATTTAACGCAAGGTTGAATAACACCATATATTAAAAAGATGAGAGTTACCTTAATCATATATTCATGTTACACATATTCATCCCTTCAAATTCAAGCCCCATCTCCCGATCACTCACCAAATCTTCACTAAAACAAACCCCATAATTTATGATGTATTTGATCTAATCTATATCATCACCATTGCACACGTTCATCTTGGAGTTAAATTCATATATACACGATTAGTTGTCCCCATTTGGGCCTTGATGTGGCTACCTAGATATGTGTCAATGATTTTTTTGGTAATACAAAGGCGCAATACTGCAATAGGTTACCAACTAGTCACTTTGGCGTTAAATACACACAAATATACGATTAATTTTCTGTTATTGAGACTTGACGGACTAGACACGAGTTACTGGTTCTTTGGTAATACAAAACACACGTTAGGCTGCTAACAAGTCATTTTGGTGTTAAATGCACATCTATACGGGTAACTGTCTGCTATTGGGTCTTGACAGGCATAGACACGTGTTAAGGGTTCTTTTGGTAATACAAATGCACAGTAGGTAACCAATGGGGTTTTTCTCATAATTATGAGTTTCCTCCTGAATTGGTGACTTGGTGGTGGAATATGATCGCGTGTTAACACTGGTGGCACGATAATACTCCAGTGATCCGTGAGTGATTCCAATTGGCCGTTCAAAAAAAAAAAAAATTTACCAACATTGATCTTGGTGTAAAATGTACATATATACAAAATTTCGTTACTTTACATATCTTGATTTTACAAACAAGTTAATTACATGATTCCCTAAATATTAGGTACACATAGGACACCCATCCCTGCACTGACTTGCCTTTTTGTTATGAACTTCGTAGAAGATGCATCGATGGCCGAGTTTTTAAACTCCACGACCACCGGTTCCAACAAAAAAAATACGCTGATGGGGGACGAGCATACTATGTGTAATGCTTCACTCATTTACGATAAATAATAAAGAAAAGGCGAAATACATCGAGGCTGTCATTGTGGATTTGTGGATCTATCTTACCTCAAACAAATCAAATGAGGGGGAAAACACCTAACCTCTTAGATTTTTTTAACGACAAATTAATATACTCTTAAATATTTCTAAACCTGCACCTTGTAGGATTTGAAACCTCGTCCTCTTCAACCAACTCCTTATTTGAGCGACTTATATGGATCAATTCAAAAGCTCCCCAAACTAGTCGAAACAAAAAATGTAAACAGAAGGAACAAATCTTAAAGGTCAGTAACAGACTATACCTTTTTGTAAAGAAATAAATACCTAACAAACATGATACAATATAGTAAGACAACATATGATACAAACCCATAAAACAGTTAACACTACAACAGTTTTATATATGTTTCTTACAAAATACCTTCATTTTAACATTGGACATAACCCTTTATTCATCTCCCAAAATAACTAAATCATGTTTATAACTTACTAATCTTAACTGGACCCATTTCCTTTGCTTTAGCTCTTAGCAAGTGTTTCTGAACCTTTCCTGTAGCCGTTTTCGGCAACGGGCCAAACACGACCGATTTCGGGACCCAGTACGCCGGCATCTTCTCGCGAGAGAACTTCATTATATCCTCAGCAACTTTACTCTCCTCAGATTTGTCTACCGGGTTCTTTAACGTAACAAAAGCACACGGCGATTCACCCATCGATCATCGGGTCTTGCCACCACCGATGCTTCAGCGATTAACGGGTGTTGGTATAGAGTATTTTCGACTTCTACACTACTTATATTTTCACCACCCGATATTATAATATCCTTTGACCGGTCTTTAATTTCTATATAAACCGTCTGGGTGCTTCACGGCTAAGTCACCCGAGTGGAACCACCCGTTTGCAAAAGCTTCAGCGTTAGCTTTCGGGTTTTTTAAGTAACCTTTCATTACCATGTTTCCACGAAAACACTATTTCACCGACGGTGGTCCATGGCTGGGACTGGTTTCATGGTTTGGTGTCTACAACATCTAGGTGTTCGAGGGCGGTGTAGGGGACACCTTGGCGTGCGTTCATCTTGGCTTGGGTTTCGAGAGGGAGGTTGTCCCATTCAGGCTTCCATGCACAAATGGTTGATGGGCCGTAAGTTTCTGAGAGGCCGTATGTGTGTCACACAGAACCCGTTTTGGGACATTTTGAAGAGGACGGATGGCGGTGGGGCGGCTCCAGCGGTCACGTGGACTAGACGGGGGGGTGGGGGAATGGTGTCTTTCAGGTGGGGCGTTTACTATTGTGTTGAGGACTACTGGAGCGGCACAAATGGGTGGCAACCTTGATTGGCTATAGCCGAGTAAACACCTTTAGCGTTACCTGCATAAAACATCAACAAGAATTTATAGCATACAATTTTGTAGCGTACACCTCGAAATGGACAACCATGCTTTCAGATCAATCCAACCTGACCCCTCCTGCTAAATAAACGGCCAATGTGTAAAGAGAAGAAGAGTACCTGTCTGAGGCATATGTTGGTCCACAAATAGCAGCAAGCGTCCAAGCGAAACACCAACCGTTGCAATGAAACATAGGCAAGTCCACAGGTATACAGCTCCTTCAGGTATACCCCACACACAACATTACTAGTTGCCGCCAGATAAGCACCACGGGTGATGCAACACCACTCCTTTAGGACTAGATGTTGTACCCGAAGTATAAACCCAATGCAATACTATGCCACTCATCTTGTGGAGGTTTCCATACAAACTCAGGGTCACCGGTTTCTAGAAACTTCTCGTACTCAACCGCCCCTTTTGATAGAGCATATTGGAGATTATTTGGATTACACTCAACGCTTTCATCTTTGATAACGACTAGAAGTGGAGCTTTGAAATTGGTTTTGATTTTATCTTTTAGAATCTTTAAAGCTTCTTCAGCAAGTTTGAAAAATTCTTGTCAACCATTATGACTGCAGATGACGAGTGTTCTAGAAGGAAGCCGATAGTTGAAGCGTTTAGGCGAATGTTGACAGCGTTTAGGACTGCTCCGCTCATTGGAACTCCAAAATGTGCTTCGAACATCGCTGGGATGTTTGGTGCAATCACCGCTACCTGCCAGTAAGAAAATCAGTTGTGAAGTTTGACTTTCAAGTCATAAAAATTGCATTTACAATTCAATATATGATATGTATTTTGCACAAAAGTTACACCACAGCTTTCAGTCTGGTAGTCCAAGTCAGTGGCGAATCTTGACCCGAAACTTCGGGGGGGTCGGAAGTCACTAGTTTCGGGGGGGGGGGGGGGGGGGGGGGGGGGGGTTCGAAACCTTATATACCAAAAAAATTCTATACGAATACTATATAATCGGAACCTCTGAGCGAAAATTCGGGGGGGGGGGGGGGGCTCCCCACCCTTAGAACAATCGCCCTGGTCCAAGTCATGCATAAGAACGCAGTTGTGAACTATCCTTAAAGAAAAAACACACGTTCATGAAGCTCAAAACTTATCCAATTGACTTTAAAAGTCAAACCAAACCCATTACCAATCATAAAAAGATATTGTGCAGGTGTATTTTAGGTATTTCATTCTTATTCAACGACTTATAGCAAGCGTTTCATTTTAGAAAGGATAAGTCATTAAAACGTGTACAATTTAACTCGTTTGCAGTCAATCGCTTGGTTTCATCATTTTGAAAAATAACAAATGACTTCTTTTGGACAGACTTTAATGTTAACTTCTATATATTAGAACACTGGTTTTAAAAATCCATTCCCATTCAAATTCCACAGTGTGATGAAACTCATACTAATAGTAATTCCTGTCTGCAAACCAAACACCAGCTAAGAGTATGTTTACAATATCTCATTGACCATGCAGAATTACAAAAAAAAAAAAAAAAAAAAAAAAAAAGAGGAAACTGAATCCAAGTTTACTCTAGATTTCATGCATTTGATTTTTTAAATTTATATCTATACACAATCTACAACTAAACTTAAAAATTGCAAGAATTTTGCTAGACAATAAAACTTTTGGATGATGTATTTATAGGTTAATAGTAAGTCACTAAGTCTCCTGTCAAAAGTTGTGAACTTTTAGATTTGTTTAAAATCAGAAAGTTTTCAATTATGAGGAGTAACAGTTAATGCTGCTAAAAAGTGTAGCTGAACTTCCATTATTAATCCAACTTATTTTAGTTAAGTATAGGCTTTAGCATAGTTAATTTACAATTTTACATGCTTGTTCATAACCAGAGGTCCTTAAGCATTTCTAAACTTCACATAATCACTTCTTTCTGACTCCGGCAAGCAGAGCCGACCCTATAGCTTAAAGAAGAAAAAAAAAAACAGTGTTATGCACACTAATTTAAAAGTCCCCTTAACTTTTTAAGACATAAAAAAAAACTGTAAAAATCAGATTCTGGGGCTCTATAACATCACTTAGCATATTTCACCAACATTTTTAACACCATTTTCTTCCTCGTGCAATCAATCGAATTTTTTTATAAAAAATCTTTGAAATTCACTAACTTGTGATAACCATTTACAGATTATTAAGAAAAAATTACTGATAACAAATTCCATAAACAAGAATTATAAGAAAATTAAATAAATCAAAACAACCCTTAATCAATTATTTGATCATCTAATTACTACCAACAAAATTATTCCAATAATCATCCTACTCCCAAATACACCCTAGGTCAAACAAATTTAATCATAATCATAATCATTAAAAAAGAACAAATATTTTGACTTTTTTTCCAGTTTTTTTCCAATAAATAATAAATTAATAATAGGCGAAACAAGTTACATTTGGATAACAGGTAAACAGGCAACCAGCGCTGCCCTTTTACCATCATCAAGATTCATATACTAATATCCATCAAATTAAATGCATGAAGTAACATAATCAAAATAAATAAATAAATAAAACATTACCGTTTGAACCAAACCCAACAGAGTGATTGGAAAGAGCGGAGGCTAAACGGCAGCATCGACGGTACGTCTGGTGCCACGTGTACTCAACAGAGCCGTGGACAACCGATCTACGGTTAGGATGAACGAGAGCAGCTCGTTTCAAGAACCAAAGGGGTGTGAGTGCTGTGTAGTTTGCTTCGTTTTTGGGTAGATCATCGATGTCTCTCTCCATGTTAACGTTGTGTAGTTTTGTTTTGTTTTGTTTTGATGAGTGTTGTTGAAATGGAAATGTTGAATGTAAAAGAGTTTGTGGTTAATCTATATATAATAACAAGATCATGGAAAAGAGTTTGTTTTTGAACTCTTCCGATCAATTTGGTAAAATTAATTAATATAAAATATACGACTTTTGTCTTTATATTATTCATTTTTCTAAATAAAATAAAACAAATATCGTAATTGGATTGACGGTTTAACAGGTTTCAGGTTGGCAGGTCGAAACACAACTCGCACTTATTTGTGCCAAAAACATCAATTCTAGCTCGGATACATTCAAAGTTTAACACACTTAAGTAAATATGTCCAAATAGTTTAATTTGACAAAATAGCTGGATTTTGTCTTTTTGCTTTATCGTTATTGATTTTAAGTTTTTAACTTGACATAATTATACTTTGTGTTTAAGTCGTGTATGAACACATCAAAATTGTTTTTTAATAACGTTATTTTATTATTACACTAGTTATTTATTTCATTTATACATTAATTTAAGTTATCTCTATTAACGTGTGTGTTAGTTTAAAATAAATATTTAATTGTGTTTAATTTGTTTTCTTGGCATTTAGATAAAAAATAATTGATGAAAAGGATCAAGTTGTATTTAAGATAGGGCATTTCTCATGGCCGGCACTTGGGTGGGCCAGGGAGGCCAACTGGCCAGGGCCCGGAAATATCGGGGGCACATTTTTTTAAAAATAAAATCATATATATATATATATATATATATATGTATGTATAGGGGTCGGTTCAAATACAAAGTCTCAAAAACGTGCGAAGTCACGTAACATACAAAATTACGTAACATGGACAGAATACCTACTAGTTCCATAACTAAAATCACGTAACATATAGTCCATTACCAAAAGTTAGTAATTTTGTATGTGATTTTTTTAGTTATGAACTAGTAGTGATTCTGTTTATGGTATGTAATTTTGTTACGTGATTTTAGGTATGAACTAGTAGTGATTCTGTCTATGTTACGTAATTTTGTATGTTTCGTTTTTTAAGGGTATGGAAAAATTTTTATGTAAAGTTTTGAATGATTCTGTCTTATGGTACGTAATTTTGTATGTTACGTGACTTCGCACACTTCGCACGTTTTTATCACTTTTCACAATAACCGCCCCCTATATATATATATATATATATATATATATATATATTAAACACATCTTTAAACATTTAAACTCGGGCCTATTAAACACATCTTTTAAATTATAAAATAACCCAAATATAGTAACCAATAACAAGTTTAAAAGCCCATTACTCATTTAATTTAACTAAATAAAAAAAAACAAAAAGAATAGAAGAAACCAGCGACACACAGAAGCAAACAAAATTTCCCCCCAACCTAATTCAAAAGCTTTGGGCTAAAAAGAATGTTAAAGAACCTTCATTCAGCCTCGGTTACCTATTCGCTTAATACAATATGTCATTAACTCGTTGTAATACTTTAACTGTCGTTTAAAGAAATAGTTTACGTTATTTATTTCGTCAAGGCTTAAGGGTAAGAGGCACATTTTTCGTGGCTTGGCCCAGGCACCTGAATTCTCAGAGACGGCTCTGGCATTTCTTTTGTATCATAGGTTATAACAAGTATCCTTACCGCTTATCATACTTGCATAAATATGTCAAAAGGGCTGGTCTTACTTCAAATTTGGCAAAAGATTTGGATTACGTCTTTTTGTCAATTCTTGAATTAACTTTAACCAGATCAAACAATACTTTGTGTTTATGTCATGTATCAATACATTAAATTTTATCTTTCAATACTTTTATGTCTGCAATGAACTAATAATCACATTTAACATTATTTATAAATAGTTAGGAGTATTGAATTTTAATGATCCAAACTTTCACCCATTGACCGACAATAATCTATACTTCAGAAGTTCCCACAACGATCCAAACTTTCAACGTATTGGCTGACAATGAACATTTGTTAACTGAGAACTAACTCAGTTAGTTAGTAGATGATGACGTGGCATGCTGACGCTAATGTGGATGATGATGTGGCATGCCATGTCAGCGTCCACATCATCATCCATGACAATGTTATATATTTTGAGTCGGTTTTTTAATACGATTTCAAGCTTTAAACTTATAAATACGATAAAACACAATCACTTCTACAACACATTATAGCAAATGCACCCAACCGTTAGCGTATTATAGCAAAAGTAAGATGCCGAGATCGTCCAAGGTCACAAGGGCTTTTAGTACAAGAATGCAATTAGCGTCTAGTTGAACCAAAATTTGAGTTTTGAAAAAAAAAAGGTTTTTAAATAAAAATAAAAACAAAGCAAATGAAAGATAAATGAAAGCAATATCAAGAATAATCACTTGGATTCAACTTCCTCTTAATGACTACTTTGACTCTTTGATTAAGGACTTTTCAAGAGTTCAATATGTGAAAAATACGCCTATTAGTGTGTTTTCTATAGTACTTTAAGAAAGGTCCCACCTAAATTCGTTCTATGAAGGAAATGAATTTGTATGTTGTTAATACTAAAATGCAGTAGGTTTTCTTTTTGGTCAGAAGCAGCAAGGCGACCATCCCGCAAAATTGGATAAAGTATACAAATTGTTTATAAGAGATTTAAACCATTAACACACCTTGATTTGGTGTTTACTTCAAATATTATTAGTATGTTTAAAACGAGTCCTTGAACATCGAGTTTTTCACCTCTCCCTGCAAGGCAATAACTTAACCCAAACCACATTTCTAACCCCTTTCAAGTAGTTAATGCGTTATTATAGTGATTTAAAGACATGAATGCTTGAATAAAAAAAAAACACAAAATAATAAATGGATTAAAACTCACTTTCAATACTAGTGGGAAACCCGCGCTATGCGGCGGAATTGTAAATATCTGTAGCATTTTAATACTAATCACAACTCGGTTTTGAGTAAAATTTAAATCAAGATATAGATAAAAATAAGCACATCGAAGCAATATGCTTGAAATTTATAGAAAAAAACGTGTTTTTAAAAGTTGTAACAGGGAACACGACATCCCCAAAATTAATTAGCCTATTCTAGCCCAAATCGCCAGAAACCAATATGTCAAAATACTTTTTTTAGTCAGATTAATACAATGTTAATTATACTATTAAACATTATTTATCTTTACAACTTTATTATTGATAAGCACAAAAGCCAAATTAGTTTTCTAGCTACTGTCTTCTTGTCGAATTGTAAACCGGACACTGTCAGTCGATCCCCTGCAAAAGCGATCATGTCCATTAGATCGGATCAGTATGAGCCATGGTCCACAATCTAAATCATGTGCTGCCACACCTTCGACTGCCATCGCAGACCCTATTTTTCAAGGACTGTGGTGACTTGAAGTATGGTTGGAGGTTTTTACGGTAGGCTTTGTCCTGCTGAATTTCCGACGGAAATTGCAGAGAAATAGAGAAAGCCGAGAGGTACGAAGGATGTTTGTTGGTATGGGTTTTGGGTTTCAAACTCAGTTGTTGCCGATCGGTTACAAATTACTAATCAAATGGGTTTAACGATGATTCAATTGTAATAATTGTGTCGAACCTGACTGGTTGGTTACGATGGCGGCCATTTCATCCATTTTTTCTTCTCGTCGATATGCATGGGGGTCTTTGAAGAATTGGCCATATATGTTTTTTTTTTATAAATTCAATGAATTATCTTAAACGCTTCGGTTGCTCTTTCAATTTAAACAAAAAAAATATAATGTTGTAGAAATGAAGTGAATTGGTGTTTCAATTAATATCATCTTGGTCAAGTAGTTATATTATCAATCTTCTATTAATCAATAGAGATTTAATTGTTTTATTAAATGTGTCTTGACAACTTAATAATATTACAATTTTGCCCTTATAAGTGAATGTCAAATGACTATTTTACCCGTCTAGAACACATTATATACTAGTATAGATATAGACTAGTATAGATATAGATAACAAAAGTTTTGTTAATGTCATTAATGAAATCAAAAGTCATTAAGGGTTCATCTTCACCAAGTGATCTAAGAACTTTAGGCTAGAATGGTCATGATGATAAACATCATCAAACTTGTATGAATAAACAATAAGAATGAATTGCTATTAATGGGGGTTCTTACAATCTTGGATTATAAGACGAACCAAAACATAAATACAAGATAGCAAACGATATGGTGGGTGCTGCTAGATAGTGGTAGATATTGGTGGAGAATGGGTGTAATTGGATGCCAAGGGATGGCTTCAAATGATACAAGCTCCTCTATTTATAGGCTAAACAGGAGGTATGGCACGACCTCGTGTCATATGTGACACGACCTCGTGTCATTGACATTTTCAGCTTTTGGCTTTTGTGGTAGGAGAAGAGTTGATTTCGTACAAATGGCACAAGGACATGTCTAGGGATGCACGGCCAAGTCAACTTTATGGGGTCTATTGTACCTTTTGTTTTCACTTAAGGGCTTGATACAGGGGCGTGTTTGATCAGACACGATCTCCTGTTTTTGGTCTTGTTTTGTCTTTTTTTTTCTTGAGGGAGTTATCATAAGGGTGTGTGAGGATAGAAATGGAGGCATGTCTCAATTCTTGCAAAACTCTTGATTTAGGCACAATTTTTTTGGTTATGTTACAGATTGTAGCACCTAAAAATCAAAAAGTAAATAAATAAAGGTTTTCTTTATAAAAATTCATACAAGAAAACTATAAAAAATGCACCCCAATTGATATAAAAAAACATTTTAGGTTTTGCACATATCGCAATTTCCAGCATTAATCTAGTTTCTTAATCTCTAGACTACACCTCTTTGATATGGTATTCAAATGACATGTGTACCAAAACTTTACATTAAGGATGACTACATTAAAGTTGTATTTTTTTTATTTCTTTGTATTTCGTTTTGCTGTTTTTTCACGAGTATTTTGGTAGGCTAGCACCATCGTTAAACTAATGGTCCGTTTAATGCATTTGAATTGAATGGTTTACATATCCTTATCAATTGTTTGGCAATTGACCGAAAGCACGGTCAACAATTTAAATTATTAATTAATTATTAATATATAGATTTTAGTGAGTTTAACAAATAATTTTTTCTTTTTACATTTGGCATAAATATATTCATTATGCTAAACGAATAATGTTTGCCTACATCTCGCCTCCTTATATCTTACTATTAACTTGCCTTGTATATTCTCCAACACCATGGGCTACTTCCGAGCTGCATATATTTGTCAATGAGCGAGCTCTTCGCACTTTTCATCTTAGCACAAAAACAAATAACTTTAACGCCGATATTTACACTATAAGAACCCCTCTTAGTTTTACCAACGCTGTTTAGGTATACTAACCATACATGAAGCACTTTTGATGTGATGTTAACCATAAGTAAATTTGATTTTAAATCTTGTCTTTGTTTCTACCTGGGTCTACTTGCATGATCACAACTACGGGTGCAAACGAGCCAAGCCCGTCGCAAGCTACTCGAACTCGTCTTAGTAAAACGCTTGAGACGAGCCAAGCCCGAGCCTAACACAAAGCTCGTTTATTTATCAAGCCCGAACTTGAGCATGAGATATGAAGTTCGTTAGGCTCGTCGAGCTTTATCAAGCGTTAGTGTAATATTAGATTTATTAATACTTAATCCCTGATTTAAATTTGTTTAGTAAACAAGCCCGAGCTTCAGTTATTAAGCTTGCGAGCCTAAAAGAACACTATTATTGATCACCATTATTATCAAGACATGACTTTTTAATGTCGGACCTAGTATTGACCTCGATGCTTATCTTTTCATTTGCCTTGTTATTTCCATCACATCGTCGTATCTACATTCTACCACATCCAATATCTATGTTGCCACCTCCACTACGAGTGCATCATCACTATCCATTATACATAAAATATAGTACGTGAACGATTTTTCCAAAATCACTTACTTAAAAATCTCCATTTGAGGCCATTGAATAATAATAAACTATATAAATACACTTATTTTGAAATGCAATAAAAGGGGTTGGACCTAGGCCCTGAAAAGACGAGCTGATCATATACGGAGCAGAAAAAACCCGCCCACCCAGCAAGACAAATACCGAATCGTGACGTTACTTTATTATTTTGAAAATAATAATAATAACGGCTAAAATAATAAAAGAAGAGAAGGGAGTCTTAATTTGTTTTGAAATCCCTCAATTCAAATATCCCTAAATCCATAAACTCTGTCTAAAACCCACACACACACAAACACAAACAAACACCATTCATTCATCTGCAGTTTCATTGTATACGCTGCTGATGCTGCTCAACCTCTTCTGCTTTCGTAAGTAATTCTCTTCTTCTTCTCCTTTTTATTATTGCCCTAATTTTATTAGTATTATTATGATGATGATGAATTGATGATGATTATGATCGATTGTTAATTTTAACTATACTAAAGGGAAGAAACCTGTTTGTTAAATCCCTTCATGTGTCCTTGTCTTCATCTCATCAGCGATTATTGACTTAGTCTGACTTCACAACTAATTGTCATTCATTTATGATTCTTCTTCATCACATCATAACCTGTTTGTTTGATTTTCAACCATTATTTAATTATTTTAATTGCAGTAAACAGTTTCGTTGTTCTTCATCTCGTCGTTTATTTACGATTGTTGCCTTAATCTAACTTCACAACTGTTTTATTCCGTTTTCATCTTATTATTTAGCACTGCCTTAGGTTTTTATTTTATTTTTTATTTTCAACATTTAAATATTTCTTATTCATGTCTTGATTGCAGATTGCGTGTTTTTCCATTCAAAGCTGTCGTCTAGCTGTTTGCCTCTCTGATTGATTGAGTTGCTCCCCTGTTCCAACCTCGCGTATATAATAATGGCTTCTTCTTTACCTGGAAATTGCTTGCCTGCTTTTTTTACTTTTATATCTATGTTATGATGATGATGCTTTGGATGTATGCTTGGTTATATGTCGCGAGCTACTTTTTGTATTGCTGAAGAAACCCTTGCATCGTCCTCACGATCGAATTGGAGGGCGTTGTTGGGTGATCATAACAAGGAACTTGCAAAACATCAGGGGAGTATCAGTTTTCCCTGCTTATCGTTTGCTTATTTTTCAGTTAGTTTTTCGTTTATTTTGTTTGGGTGTTTACTTTTGCCCTTTATCTAAACACATTAGGGACAATGTGTGTTTCAACTTTCAAATGCCGGGATGGGGTAGTCTATATAAAAAGACAAACAAAAAAGTTTGAAACATTTTAACAAAGAAGTCTGTGATAACTGATAAGCTTTGTGCAAGTTCAGGATAAAACTATTTTGGTTCTCATTGCTAGCAAAAGACGAGTTCGATTTCATTGAATTTCGTGAACTAAAGGTGGGTCGGTTAAGGGTTTGCGAGTCTATAACGCAAGGTTCTTTAAGTTGCGTGATAAAGTAGACCCGGTTAGGTTGTTTTCATAAAAATTTGGTTTGGGGTGCTTAGGATAGTGTAAGCCGCTAGAGAGTTGAAAGCTGTGCATGGCTTGTATCGGTAACCTTTTATACACATGTTTCCGGTGAGAGTTTGAGCCATTATAGTTATAGATCCATTCAGTGTTTTCGTTTGACTGTGTGTGAGAACCAACGTGACTCGTTACTTTAGAACTTGTACATTGTATGCATTTTGACACCTTGGGTCTGGATTTGACATAGAGGTGATAGAGGCATTAGGTTTTACCCGCATTATTGACTTTTCTGTTTATTTGTTTTGATTTATCCATTTGACCCGTTTTAAGATTGACCACTAGAAAACCACTTTGAACCTTAAACCTTTTCGGTTGTTTACCCTTGAATTAAAAATCCGGTATTTTTCCTGTTCATTTTCATGAAATAAAAATTAGCTGGTTTGTTATGCAAAAGAAAGTTGAGAAAAATAAGAAAAGAAAGAAGTTACGTGATAGCTTGTTTGTATTTATTTATCTATTTAGTTTGTGAAATAAAAATCAGCATAAAATTAGCTGATTTGCTATGCAAAGGAAAAAAAAAAGAAAAAAGGAAAAAAGAAAAAAAAGAAAAGAAAAAAAAGGAAAAAAAAAAAAAAAAAAAAGAAAAAAAAGAGGAGTTCAGAAAAATGAGCAAAGAAAGAAAGTTATGTGATAGCCTATTTGTATTTATTTATTTATCTATATAGTTCATGAAATAATAATCAGCATAAAGTTAGCTGATTCTCTATGCAAAAAAAAAAAAAATAGTTGAGAAAAATGAGAAAATAAAGAAAGTTGTGCGATAGCGGGGGAATAAAATCTCCAAATTTTGTGTATTTGGAAGTTATTAGTTTTACCGGATTTTTGTTTACTTTTCGCCACTTATTCCCAAATATTATCCTACCTTAGCCTTAGCCTACCCAGATAAAGACCTCTTGATTTGTGTTGGGTTTTGACAAGTAGGTGTATATTTGATGAATGTACAAGCATATGATAGTGACGTTTTACTGTTCGGTTATGAGAGAATCACTCCCAAATATCAGAAAATTAGCCGAGGGATGAGTGATATTGTGAGGGGTACGAGCCATGTACGGTTAGATTCTTGAAGGTTGGTGAAACGTGAATAGGTATGCCCATGTTTTTCAAATTTGTACTACCATTGCCTAACTGGGTCGTAAATCTATTGACCGATGTAAGTCTTGGGAATTAACTGTGTAAATGGATTTCGTAGCTGTTGGTTGACCTTGCCTGAGGGGATCATTTTCGTGTTTGAGTTCTTTGTTGGATGCTTTGCATGAGACTTTGCTTAGGGACACACAAAGCTTGAATGTGGGGATGTGTGATGTGTTGTTAAACACAGGTTTTTTTATTGTATATTTTCCCAATTTTGATATGAATCAACCTGATTTGTGTATTTGGTAAATTTCTGGAGTTGATGAATAAACAAGTCTATCGGAAAGGAAAACGAAGAATATATGAAGGCTTGGTGAAAACTTAAGAAAGCTGGAAAAAGAAGAAAAGATTCTGCAAAAGAAATTTTTATATGCCAAGTTGCCAACAGAAGTCTGTGGGTAAAATCAAGATGTGTTGGCTAAGATTTCTGGTAAAATCACTTCATTGAGATAATGTTAATTCCATAATGCTGATTAGTAAGATTTTGAATACAATCTTGTATACTGATTGTTCAAAGGCTATGGATTTCAGATACTAATGCAAGATGAATGCTTCAAGACTTCTTGGAAACAAAAGTTTTATAGAATCTCAACTTGTTTCTCTTTAACTGTCTCGAGTAATGGTAAGCACTGGCTGTCATAGACGACTTAATCGTTGCTGATGGTTTCCATGGTGACCTGATTGCAAGGTACGTTTTTGACAACTTTTTATGTCTGTTTGAACCAGCAATGGCTAAAGTCTGTTTTGATTGTGAATGTTATTAGACGGTGGTTTATGCAAGAATGTTTAATGCTAAGTGGGCTGCTGGCGAAACACATTTAGTGTGTATTCACGATAATGGATGATCTTCTCAAAGATGCTAATTGCTAACTGATACGCATCTTGTTTAGCAGCTAAGGTAATCACTGCTCTACTTAGATTATTATTATTTTTTAATCTTTCGTACTTTCTCTACTCGGTTTGGCATTTATTGTTTCATTTTGGACTCTGAGGCAAATGAGGATTGTTACTGAACTGAAAGGCAAAATTCGGGATGGCAAGTCTCCAACAAAAGAAAAGATTGTTACTAAGAAAGAACATGATAGCGGTGCTAAGTAACCTGGAAACTGCTTGTGACTGCATCTCTCACTACTCCACTCTACTGCTTCATTGTTTGACTGAATGGGTCCATAACATAACCGAAGGCAACACTGATTAGGTCCAGTTCAGCAGCTTAGTTGGCTCGTTTGTGTCATTTTGAATACACCTGCAGTGGACGTGTATCATTACTACCCTCCCCGTAAAACGCCTTGTCCTCAAGGTGCAAGTTTGTAAGTTGCTCCACTAACAAGTCATACTTACCAAGTAGCCTCTTTGATTGGTCTTTCTTCATAGGAAATCAGTAACTACAAAACCGGTTGCCTTGCTTCATGTGTACGTTTGAGGCTTTGAGCAATGAAACATGGAACCATGGGTGAACCCGCACCCGCACATCTGGTGGTAAATCAAGTTCATAAGTTTATATTTTTTCCCATCTCGTAAAGATCATAAACATCTCTTTCCAACTCGCTTGGATTGTGTTTAATGTTGCCAGCTATCTCTTTCTAGTTTGCTTGGACTCTGCTTAATTTGCCTAATTCTGTTTTTTTTGTTTGTTTCTTCGATGCTGATCATGTTATTTTGGACCCCCTTCTGGTCAATGAGATCCGTACTGCACTGCACTCTGATGCTTAATTCGTTTGACTCCAATCATCCAAAACACGTCCTCATCGATCGTTATCTTTGTGTTATTTGCCCGCATTTGTTGTCAAACCAAAGGTATGATTTACTGATCAATTACGACTGCTTGTACATGAATTCAGCTTAATCTGTAAATGCTGATGCAGGTTTTGTGGGTTGATTTTGCAATTGGTCTTGAGATAGGGATTTTCTTCGTAACTGCGAGTTTTGATTTCCGGACCACTCGATATATTTGCAAGGCCTTGTAAGTGTTTTCAATTTGTGTTTGATATATTTATTGGGAATTACAATTTGCATATTCCTGTTAATTTGCATACTTAAAAGTCTTTCAGGTTGCAGCTCTCTTCCAATCATCCTAAACACGTCCTCATCGATCGTTATCTTTTTGTTATTTGCCCGCATTTGTTGTCAAACCAAAGGTATGATTTACTGATCAATTACGACTGCTTGGACATGAATTCAGCATAATCTGGAAATGCTGATGCAGGTTTTGTGGGTTGATTTTGCAATTGGTCTTGAAATAGGGATTTTCTTCGTAACTGCGAGTTTTGGTTTCCGGACCACTCGATCTATTTGCAAGGCCTTGTAAGTGTTTACAATTTGTATTTTATATACGTATTGGGAATTACAATTTGCATATTACGTTAATTTGCATACTTAAAAGTCGTTCAGGTTGCAGCTCTCTTTCATATAAAGCAATAAAAGCTCATCCACCGTCCGCCTATACCAGACCATCTTTCTGCTGATGCGAAGGATTTTTTGTTAAAAGGTCTCCAAAAGTATGGATTTAGTGTTTTCTGTGTTTTTTCATATATTTGCATGTGCCTATTAGTTTATATGATCATCATCCTTGTGAAACAAGTCAAACAACTTGTTGTGTTTCTTTGACCGACAAGTGTATCTTCTTTGTACTAGGTTTGTTATAATCCCAGCTTATTCAAGTTTTTTACACATTTTGATGTCAATTGTACTTGTAGGGAACCATATATGGGGCCTAATTGCATCAGAGTTGTTGCAGGTGATTCTCCATTACAAAATTAATACAATATAACAAGTCTGTACCTCAATACAACATTGATGACACAATTTGTATCATGATTTAACAGGCGTGTTATTTATGGAGGAGCTATGCACTCTGAGCATTCACTTGGTGTTTATTGGCTTGATGGTAAGAAGTTTATCTTGATTGTTTTAACAATATAGTTTAAAGTTTTGATTTGTTGCTAGCATTGTTTGAATTTAATGATGTGGAAATTTTAATGTTTTGATTTGAAGTTGTAGGTTAGAAGTGGTATACTTATTTGAATATATGTAATAGAATGTGTCTAAAAACCCACTTATGGTTGTTACTTGCTTAATAGCAATGAAGAATGTCAATAGAACTTAGCAAATACTTCATGGACTCTACTATTTCAAATAGAACTCCTTCCATCATGCAATTACAGACTTTACATAGTGACTTACATGTGATTGTGATGGGATTAAGCTTTATAGCTTTTACTATGTGTAAAATTACGGTTAAAGAATTATAATTTTCTGTGCATTCTGTTGATGTTGATATACACATGTGACTTATTTGCATTTAGGTAATAGATCAGAGAAAAACCGAGCGAATCGTATTAGGATCAGAAAAAAAACCCCGCCCACCCAGCAAGGAAAACACCAAATCGTGATTTGTTTTCAAATTCACATAACGTTATTTTATTTTGAAAATAATAACGGCTAAAAATAAAATGAAAGAACGTTGTTTTGGATTCCCTCAAATATCCCCAAATTCATAAACAATCTAAATAAACTTTGACACTCTCTCTCTCTCTAAAACACACACACCAACACCAGAAGTTCCATAATTCACCTGCATGTCGATTATTCTTATGTAACTAATTCGCTTTTCGCTTTATTCCTATTATTTTCTACGAATGTTTATTATGACTGCACTAAACAGTACCTGTTTGTTAAATCCTTCCCGTTTCCTTGTTCTTCATCTCATCAGCGATTGTTTACTTTAATTTATTAACTATTGTTTGTTTTGTTGTTCTTCATCTCGTCATTGATTTATGATTGTTGCCTTAAATATAACTTCACAACTATTTTATTCCCTTTCATCTTATTATTTAGCACTGCCCTGGTTTTTTTGTTCTTTTCAACGTTAATTATTTCTTATCCATGTCTTGATTGCAGATTGCTCGATTTCTTCTGCACACGCGTTTTCCCTTAAAGCTGCCGTTTGCTTCTCTGATTGATTGAGTTGCGCCCCTGTTCCAGCCTCACGTATATAATGGCTTCTTTTTTTCCTGGAGATTGCTTGGCTGATTTTTCACTTTGTATGTATACTTGAAGAGTCCGTCACATAGTCAGTGCAATCTAATTGGAAGGCGTTCTTGGGAGATATTTACAAGGAACTTTCAAAACATCAGGAGAGTATCGGTTTTCCCTACTTATTTTGTTTGTTTGTTTTTCAGTTATCTTTTCTTTTATTTTGTTTGGGTGATTTTGTTCGGGTGATTTTGGTTGCTTAAGGGTTTAATTTGTGATTCTTTACTAATGTGTGATATTAATTGTGTGCACAAACATATTGCCTATAGGGCGTAGGGCCTATAGGGCTTATTAGGCATAGGCCCTATTGGTATGGATGTCCAAGATCAGACCACACACACCAGTCCCTCTGTGACAATTTTATATGTTGGTTTTTGGTATCACTACTATTGTTTGCTGATTCTGTTGGTTTCTTGATGTTTGCAGGACATGGGTCATGTGGTTTGTTCGTGTCAGAGATGTGGGTGGCCTTTTCTAAATCCACAAAGCTCAAGTGTGGGGATGAGTTGTTAAACACGTAGGTTTCTTTTATCGTATATTTCTCCTTGATTTTGATAGCTTTTGATATGAATTTACTTGCATTGATGCTGATTTGTTTATTTGGTGAATTTAGTTGATGAATAAAAACAGAGAATAAATGAAGACTTGGTGAAAATTGAAGAAAGCTGGAAAAAGAAGGAAAACTCTGATAAGTAAGCTTGCAAACGTGTATATTTATTGTACAGAGGCTATCGAATTCAGATACTCGCGCAAGACTGAATCTGTCAAGACTTATTGAAACCAAAGGTTTTAAACAATCTCTACTTGTTATCTTGAATAACGTTTTGCTTTAAGTTGTATTCATTTTTACTTATTCATTAGATACACTTATTGGTTGCTGAAACAGGTTTTCAGGAGTTCTTTTGGAAGCATTCTAGATCAAAAGCTCTGATACTCCTAAATGAAAGCATTTATTTTATGGCCCTGATCATGAATTCATAGCCTACAGCTTCTGCAGCCTTTTGCCTACAGCCTTATGCCTACAGCGTAACGCCTAAAGCCTTCCGCCTACAGCCCAACGCCTACAGCCCAACGCCTACAGCCCACCGCCTACAGCCCAATGCCTACAGCCTAACGCCTACAGCCTAACGCCTACAGCCTAACGCCTACAGCCTAACGCCTACAGCCTAACGCCTACAGCCTAATGCCTAACACGTGGGGCTTTAGGCCCATAAAGCACAAGGCCCATAAAGCTCGAGGCCCATAAAGCACGAGGCTCATAAAGCACGAGGCCCATAAAGCACGAGGCCCATAAAGCTCAAGGCACATAAAGCTCAAGGCCTATAAAGCTCAAGGCCCATAAAGCTCAAGGCCCATAAAGCACAAGGCCATAAAGCACAAGGCCCATGAAGCACAAGGCTCAAAAAGCACCATGCTTGTAAGCCCAAGGCATATAAAGCATTAGATTTCTTAAGCGTCAAGAAAACCTCGATCAAGACTGAATCTGTCAAGACTTATTGAACAGAGGCTATCGAATTCAGATACTCGCGCAAGACTGAATCTGTCAAGACTTATTGAAACCAAAGGTTTTAAACAATCTCTACTTGTTATCTTGAATAACGTTTTGCTTTAAGTTGTATTCATTTTTACTTATTCATTAGATACACTTATTGGTTGCTGAAACAGGTTTTCAGGAGTTCTTTTGGAAGCATTCTAGATCAAAAGCTCTGATACTCCTAAATGAAAGCATTTATTTTATGGCCCTGATCATGAATTCATAGCCTACAGCTTCTGCAGCCTTTTGCCTACAGCCTTATGCCTACAGCGTAACGCCTAAAGCCTTCCGCCTACAGCCTTTCGCCTACAGCCCAACGCCTACAGCCCAACGCCTACAGCCCACCGCCTACAGCCCAACGCCTACAGCCTAACGCCTACAGCCTAACGCCTACAGCCTAACGCCTACAGCCTAACGCCTACAGCCTAACGCCTACAGCCTAATGCCTAACACGTGGGGCTTTAGGCCCATAAAGCACAAGGCCCATAAAGCTCAAGGCCCATAAAGCACGAGGCTCATAAAGCACGAGGCCCATAAAGCACGAGGCCCATAAAGCACGAGGCCCATAAAGCTCAAGGCACATAAAGCTCAAGGCCTATAAAGCTCAAGGCCCATAAAGCTCAAGGCCCATAAAGCACAAGGCCATAAAGCACAAGGCCGATGAAGCACAAGGCTCAAAAAGCACCATGCTTGTAAGCCCAAGGCATATAAAGCATTAGATTTCTTAAGCGTCAAGAAAACCTCGATCGCCACCCATCTCTCTTGCTCTCGACCTATCTGCTTCCATGAAATTACGGTAAATCTGTTTTACTGGATAATGTGAATAAGTTAGATTTGGCAGTTTTTAAAATTTTCTACGAATAGTTTAAAGTGATTTAAGACTGATAACCACGTTAGGTGATTTTGCGCAATTATATGTATCTAGTGGCAAGGCCTGCTATATGGATGAATTTTGTGTATTTGCATATCACTTGATGCCATCGGATTGTGTATTTGTATATCACTTGAGTTACTCCAATTTCGCTGTTGCCTCTATTGTTCAGTGTGTTTTTCCTGATTTCCAATTCCAATGATATAATTTGCAATTTTCTGTAAAAGGAGCTAATAATTTAGCTACTGCCTACAGCTCCACATTTTGTTTGTCTAGATTTAGCATTGCATGTTAATTATTGGGCTGAAAATCTTCAACAAATTTGTGCTCAACCAAGTTTCCTAAAGAATGCCGTATTGTGTCTTGGTTTTTCCAACTATAAGGTACATCTTAGATCAACTGGTTTTGAGTTTTAGCAATCTCATGATTCCCGCTACTATGAACTGTCCACAGTATATTTCACTCATTATCTTCGGTGGCACAGTATATGTCACTCGTATCTTCGGTGGCACAGTATATGTCACTCGTATCTTCGGTGGTACATGGATTTTGATATATTAATATTAAGAATACCTAGCTGACCCAGGGGAACAAATGCCTGTTTGCAGAACCAAAATAAATAATTATTGTTTGGTCCGTTATAAATTACATTCTTTTAGATACCAGCATTGTAGGTACTATAATCCTCTTGGTAAAGGGCTGAAGTCCAGACTTCAATGTTCAGATCCTTTCACCACTTACTCTGCCTTCATTAGTGTTACTACCTTTACATATATTAAATTTTTCTGAAGTAAATCATTGTTGGCTGCTATAGATCATTATGAATTTTTAGTAACATGTAATTCTCTAACATAGAAACAGTGACTGACGCATAGCACCCCCCCCCCACACGCACGCACACACACACATCTCTTTCCATTGACCTTGGCAATGAGAGGTTGCAGTTTTTTTTCTTTAAATAAAACATTATACCTAAGCAGTCAATATCGGTGGGATAGCGGTGGGATATCGGTTATCGGACCCTCACCGATATTTGGTGTCAAATATCGGTGGCAAATATCGGTACCGATATTATCGGTGATATTTGCCGATATCCCACCGATATTTTGATTCTCATATATCGGTTATAGCGCCGCATTTCCAGGTTTTGTTTTTTTATAGGCCAAATTACAATAAAAGCCAATAATAATCATTTTTTTTTGGAATAAGCTCATAAATATTAAGAGCCCAACTACCCAAAAACACTTCCAAAACCCTAAACTGGACAGATTTGTCTATCCTTCGGCTTCTACCATTCGTCTGTGACTGCCATCAAATCTATAAGTATTATATATTATTATGTTTTAGGTTATATATAGATATCATATCAAATATTGACACTTTGGGGTCTTGACTTTTGATATTACTATTAGTAATTTAGTATTATATATGACTATGTTTAGGTTTTATATGATGTTAATATATAAATATTAAAATTCTACATGATACAAAAAATACCGATATCCCGCCGATATCCCACCGCGATAACCTATATATCAAATATCGGCCCTTGACCGATATTCGATTTCCCACCGCATTAACTGCTTAGCATTATACTATTTGATCTTTTAGTGGCCTATATTAAAGAGTGTTAATGAGTTAACAGATTATGCTGATTTTTTTTCACATTTTCTTAAGTACACAGGAGTCACCACGACACCTTTACCCATCTATACTAAACTTTTTCTGTTCTGCTATCTAACAGATTATTGCAATACTATTGCCTCCTGCGGTCATAATCATTTACTTGTTAGGAAAGATGTTTACGATCTGCATCAAGCCGTACTTGGTAAATATTGTTTATAAAATATATTTTCTTGCCTGCCAAGTTTTATTACTTAGTTTTATCTCTTCATGTGTCATCAGGCCTTCTGTTTTCAGTACTTATCTCAGGAGTCTTAACTGATGCTATTAAAGATGCTGTTGGTCATCCCCGTCCAGACTTCTTCTGGCGCTGCTTTCCTGATGGCAGAGGGGTTCGTTCTCATACCCTTTTGCAGGCTATATGGTTTAGTTGATGTTACCAACTTTGATCTGTTTTTTACGATCATATTGTACACTTAGGTTTTTGATCCTGTCACCAGTAAAGTCTTGTGTACTGGATTAAAATCTGTCATCAAAGGAGGACATAAAAGTTTTCCATGTGGTCATATATACATCTTGTAAGTTTCTTATTCCCGCTTAGGTGGTCTCCTTATTTTTGGCCACAAGCATATGTAAAATATATTTACTAAAGTCTATGATCGTTTATGATTCAGCTGACATATAAGGGTTCTTATTTGTTTTTTTAGGAATGAAGATGTACTAGACATCAACCCGAGCTCAATGAAACGATAAGATTATTTATTCAGGTCTGTTATTTGATTCTAAAAGGCTTTTGAATTTTCTTTTGGCTGCTAATAGTTATTTGGTTAATTTTTGGTCATTATGCTTGGTTAGGGATCAAAACAGGAAATTGTGAAGGTGCTCGTTGAAGTTTCACTAAAAAGGATTGTGAAGCATCTCATATTGCATAGGGTGTAGCCACATGCATAGGATTAAGGAATAGGGCATAGTGTATTAATGAATTGGGCATAGTGCATAGGATTAAGGAATAGGGCATAGCGCATAGGGGTTTTGAAACTAATTTCTGATATTGATTTTTTTTACAGTCGCAAACCCACAAAACTTGTTCGAGGCAGACAATTGTTGGTGTTCATTCTTGATGCGGTTTAAAGGGAGATTTTTTTCTTTGTTTTTGCTATTTTTTTTATGACAATACATTGTTATCATTTGTTTGTTTACTAATGTGTAATATTACCTTATGTTGCAGGTTGTATGAATTTACTACACTAGGTTCTAGGTTCTGAAGGTATGTTCTTCTTTATAGTTTTTTTGTCATATTGATTTGTGTTATTTTGTTTTTGTAGGTTTTTTAGATGTTAGAGCTTCCGAACAACAATCTACGGTTTTCTTTAGAGTATGTTCCTTATGTATATTTAGACTGTTGTTCTTACTCTTTTATTAGGGGTGACGCATAGGGTCTATAGGGATGGATGTTGGGCATAGGGCGTAAAGCATAAGGTCCATAGGGCGTAGGTCTTATAGGCATAGGGCGTATGGGTCAGACCATACACACTAGCCCCTCTGTGACCTTTTTATTTGTTGGCTTTTGTTATAATAACCATTGTTTGTTGATTCTGTTGGTTTCTTGATCTTTGCAAGCACGGGCAATGTGGTTTCTTTGTATCATGGATGTGGCCTTTTCCAAACCCGCAAAACGTAAGTGTGGGGATGTTTGATGAGTTTTTAAACACATAGGTATTATATATACCCCAAGGACAAAACCCACGTATGTATGTATTAAATGAGAAGGAAAGAATATGCAGAGGAAAAGAATAAACGATTAAAGGTTACTTTCCTGGTCATCCAAAGACCAAGCAGGATGATGCATAACCATCACCCATGACCCGTATGTAAACCCGTGACCCGTAAACCAACCGGTTAACCCAACACTAGGGCCACATTGACTTAACCAAACAAACTTCCCCCCTTCACTAAAGGACCCTTCCTACATAACTTCTCATAAACAACTTTTGTGGAGAACCGTACCAACTTCTCATGATGCAAGATTATCTCCTAGTTTTAAGATTGCTCTATCATCTATTTAAAATTCAATATCCTATTTTATCTTATTTTGTTTCCGATTTCACTTGTAATTCCGAACTACATAATGGTATCTAGGTTTTATTGTTTTTCAGTTTTTGGTTGAATAAAATTGATGTGAACTTTGTTCATGGAACTTCTGGTTCAATTTAGAGAGTTTATTTGCTAATTGTTCTTCAGCCATTTGATTGCTTCCGAAACTGCATCAGTTGGTATGAGAGCTCTTGGTTTTTCAAATGGCTCTTTGTGAAGGAAGAAGATGCTTCCTTGATCGTACATTCGCCGACAGATGTAACAACATCAGAATTTTCTATTCACGTGTTCGTGGAGAAGAATGATGCCCTACTCGCAGAGTCGCCGACCGAGGCATCGATGGAGTCTATCATGACCCATGAGATCTTGAAGAGATCAGACGACTCCGACAATGAGTCTGAGATCTTGAAGGGATGAGACGTCTTCGTCAACAAGTCCGAGAGCTTGAATTACAATGGGAGATGCGCGTTAAGGAAACCGAATTGGGAAGCATTGTCTGGGACGAAGTGAACAAGGAAGAGTCTATCATGACCCATGAGATTTTGAAGAGATCAGACGTCTTCGTCAACAAGTCCGAGAGCTTGAATTACAATGGGAGATGCGCGTTAAGGAAATCGAATTGGGAAGCATTGTCTGGGACGAAGTGAACGAGGAAGAGGAGCATCCTTTTTGCCATCCCCACCCCCAGTTTTTTGAACCTGTTTATCAAGTGAGTTTGAGGGATGACGAATCGGATTCGAGTAACGTCGTTGGGATGAAAGCGATGGCGAAGAAGAAGATGGAGGTGTTGTAGCGGTAGAAAACGGTGGTGTTGCGGTGGCTGTCGCCGGCAAGGCAACGATTTACTTGGCTGGTAAGGAAGGCCAAGCGATTTACTTGGCTGTGTCGCATTTTAGTTTTGTAAATTTAAATATTAATGAGTCCATAAAGTTATCTCCTATGGAGGTGGAGATTTAAATTGATGAAGATTATAAATTATTTACTGGCTGGAACAAGAGTAACATAAGTTCTTATGCTTCTGAAAGCCGCACAACACCCACCTCTAACACTAATAATCTTTCCTTACTACCTAAACCTACAATCAACCCTAAACCTTTAAACTCAAAAAGATGGACTTTGTCACATAAAGAAATTGAGGAGAGAGATCAAAGGGGAATGTTTTGGATGTAATTAGAAGTACCCCTAGGGCATTTATGTAAAAACAAATAGTTGTTCTCAATTGAATTAGTAGGAGAGGAGGAAAGTGAAGAACCACATAAGGATAAATTGGAAGATTTCACTGAGTTAATGCAACAATATGTGCATGTGCAAGAACCTAAGATTTCACTTAATGCAATGATGGGGTTCTCTCTTTTTCAACTATGAGGGTTAAAGGGTCAATTGACACAAAGATCCTGCAGAGTTTGACTGACTACACAATTTCTTAGATGAAAGTTGGCAACAAGAATGAGGTGTCCATTGAAGTTCATTCCTAAAGTTAAAGTGACAATTGCTTATGGAAGTAAAGTGACTTGCACCAAGATGTGCCCTGATTTTCAGTGGATGATGCAAGGTATATGGTATTAGGGGTGCAATGGCTGCAAACCCTTAATGATATTGTTTGGAATTTTAAAGAAATGACAGAAAAGTGTCAAGCTATAGTTGAAGGTCAAATGTTTAGTTTGCAGGCTGTAAATGAGAAATCATTTCAGCATGAAACTAATGATAAGAGTGGGTATCCTAGTGAAGAATTAACTAAATTGTTAGCAGTTTATGATGATGTGTTTGTTGTTCCTACATTCTTGCCCCCTAAGAGAAACTGTGACCATAGAATTGTGTTGAAAGATGAGTCAATCACAATAAATCAGCAGGCCTATAGATACCCGGTTGCTCAAAAAGACATTCTAGAAAAAATGACCAGAGAATTGTTAGAGTTAGGGACAATCAATCAAAGTTCATTTGCTTCACCAGTTGTTTTGGTGAACAAAAAAGATGGAACATGGAGGTTTTGTGTTGATTATAGACAGCTGAATGCTGCTACTATAAAAAAAAAAACATATTTCCTATACCTCTAATAGAGGAATTGTTGGATAAATTGGGGGGGGGGGGGGTGACAGTGTTTTTCTATGTTGGATTTGAGAGCATGGTACCATCAGATTAGGATGGATGAAAAGGATGTTTCTAAGACAACATTCAGGACTCATCAAGGGCTGTTTGAGTTTGTTGTCATGCTATTAGGCTTAACAAATGCCCCAGCTATTTTTCAGGCCCTTATGAACTTAGTTTTCAAAGGTTTTGCTCAGAAAAACTACTTGGTTTTTTGATGACATTTTGGTTTACAGTCCAAATATGAACCAACACGTCAAAGACTTGGAGCAAGTTTAGCACTATTAAGAGCCAATTCTTTAGTGGCTAAAAGGTCCAAGTTCCCTTTTGGTCCTCTGTTGAATACTTGGGTCATGTGATATGAGGAAAGGGTGTCTAAACAGATCCTAAAAAGATTGCAACTATAAAATAATGGTCTATACCTAAGGACCTCAAGCAACTAAGGGGATTCTTAGGCTTAACAATGTTATTACAGTAGGTTTATCAAGTCCTTTGGGGTGATTGCAAGGCCTCTAACAGATTTATTAAGGAAAGATGCATTTATTTGGAATGGAGGGGCAGAACAGTCATTTCAACAGTTGAAAGACGCCTTAATTACCGCCCCAATATTGACCCTTCCTGATTTGTCCAAGGAGTTTATGTTGCCGGTTTTTTTTTTAGTTTGATGCAAAGCTATTTATATTTAGTTTCAAAGGCATTAATTTCATGCAAATCTAACAAAGTAATGGTCTTTACTTTAGTGTCAGGTCAGCAAGATCAACTGCAGTGTAGTACAAGCGGAATCAAAAATCCGGCCCGTTGACAACCATAATACAATCGGAATCGAAAATCCGTCCATCTCCTTTGCTTTTCTTAAACCACAACTGCTCTAAGGGGAGTCAGGGCGCTCCATGACCAGTGTTGTAAAAGTCGGCCTAGGCGGCCGCCTAAGCGCTAGGCGGGACTCTATATCGGAAATAAGCCATAGGTGAGAAATTAGGCGTTTTGCTTATTAAGCGGGATTAGGCGGTACTAGGCGGACCTAGGCGCCTGGATTTTTTTTTTTAAATTCCCCAAATTTCTAAGGTAGAAAAGTGATGGAGACATACCTGGTTTGCAGCAATTGGAGTCGATGATGAAGAGGAAGGAGTTCCGGGAATGGAGATGATGATGGAGAGCACAAAAATTAGGTTGTGAAAGAGTTGCAGACTTGAAGGATGAAGAAGGGGAGGTTTAGGTTTAGTGAAGAAGAAGTGTTTGGTTATAATTATAATCTTTTACGGTTTGTTTAGGTTTATTTATTTAATATTTTACCCCCTAACTTTCAGTATTTTACATATAAAAGCTAAAAATAAGTTTATTTATTTAAATATTTATCCCTTCTATCGTAAGTCGTAAAACATTTTCAAAAAACACCTAAATTTGTGTGTGTGTATATATATATAATACATATAAAAATACCAAAACGCCTAATTCCGCCTAGTCCCGACTAGTCCCTAGGCTGTACCTCACTGCCCGTCTAGCGCCTTCTGCAACATTGTCCATGACAACACCTACACGGTTACTATTGCCTAGGCGGCAACACTACCGCCACCCTCTCGGCTACCCTCATTTTTGAACTATCCGGGCAACATGTAATGGATCGTAATTGTGATGATTTTTTATTGTGCTGATTTGACATGGCAATGGAGGATTGGCTGGGGTTAGGGTACTTACCATAGAGTGCCCCTTCCCCCCTAAGGAAACCTACCCAACCAAATCCAAACTACTATTGGGCTTTACATTGGCCCGAGTAATAAAGCTGTTTCTTATGTATCATCCACTTATTAGTTATTGAACCATTTATACACAACACTATCCAAAGTGTAAAACATGTTAACAAACTAAAAATGATGATTTGTCTGTGTTTGATTGCCATAATGCCAACTTGACTTTCTGTTAGCCTTTTGTTGACATTGAACACATTAAGACTAAGCCCAAATATTGTCTTTGACTTTCTTTAATTTTTTCCGGAATAAAGATTATTAGCAGTACCTATTAATTACCAACAAAATATGTTCCATAACACCCATTATGCTACTTTGACCAGCTTTAACCTTGAAATCGCCCTCTTGCTGCCCTAAAACGACTGAAATCAATGATTAATCGTATTGTGTGGTTTCCAATCGAATTGTTTAAAATCTTGATTATCATCTAAACCTATCTGAAACTCAAATCAAGTAAGGGGTAAATAAGTAACTTTATTTTAATTTTAAGTAATAAGTGTTTGATGCAGTTAGTATGAATCTGATTAAATTTGTGTATTATGTACGTAGCATTTGATGGATCTTATAGGAGAAACATTAAATACACTGGTTCTGTTATTGCAAACACCTTGCTTATGCCTGAGTGTATTTATAACATGTTGTCATTGTTGCTATGATTCCATCTTTGACTTTCATTAACTTCAAAAACTAGTCTCAATATTCATCTGGTCTACAACCATTTGCCTTTGACTAGTTTTGACTTTAGCCATACCCATAGGCCACAATCAGCTTTTGATAATGTTAGCCGGAATTTCTATCAGTTCTTCAACAAGCAATAACTGGAGTAAAGTCATCAAAGTTTTTGAGGCTAGACTATCTACGTGGAAGGCGAAATGTCTTTCTATAGGGGAAGGGTTATGTTAATTAAGGTGGTTTTGGAGAGCCTTCCGAAATGTCTTTCGCATTTTACGATTATGAACATGGAGTTTACATTTACTAGGCCGTCTATCTCTCTTTATACAAAGCCCCCAGGTACTATTTTGGATAAACTAGAAAAAATTATGAAAAATTTCTTGTGGGGCGGCTCAAATATGGAGGACAAAATTCACTGGGTTTTGTGGGAAAGGGTTACGGCCCCAAAAAATTCTGGAGGATTGGGAACTAGTAAACTTAAGATGTAAATGGGCTTGGAGATTTTGAGTAGAAACCGATAGTCTCCGGAGGAAGGTGATTTTAGCATGTCACTTTAATAGAAATCAGTGGGCCTTTTTGCCGAATAATAAATATAATATATTTGGGGCTGTTGGTGCAATATTGTGAAGATGGTGGGTTCTTTGAAATTTGGTAACAATACTCTCCATAACAACATCAAGGGCGAAGTAGGAGATGGGATGACCATACGGTTTTGGTTGGAATTTTGGGTTGGGGACATGGTTTTAAAAGATAAATGGCCTGCTTTGTACAGAATTGATGCTGATAAAAAAGACCTCGTCACTAGCAAATTACACATAGGAAACAATCTTGGAGGTGGGTTCATTTTCCAACTTTGGCAGAAGAAATTCAGCATTGTATCGAGTGCAGAGAGTTGTTAGACACAGTTCGTCTGTCAATTGTCAAAGATAGGTGGAGCCGTGGAGGTGGCTTGGAGATAGTAATGGCTCATTCACCGTGCGCTTAGTTAAAAAGTTGTCTCTTAAGCTGAGAGACTACTCGGGTTTTTCTATATGAAGTGGGCTCCGTGGATTCCCTTGAAGTGCAACATTTTCGTTTGAAGAGCTGAAATGAATAGGCTCCCAACCAGGATGCTCTCTCGATAAGAAATATTCCTACTCGGCACAACTTATGCTTTTTCTGCGACTTCGAACAGGAGACAGTGATGCACCTCTTCACTGATTGTAGTTTCTTGGATGGTGTTTGGGCGAAGATTGCTAGATGGTGTAGGCTAGGCCCGATTTTTGCTTTGACAATCGGGACTTGCTGAACATTCACAACCAGGTTCACAGTGAAAAGATAAGGAAGATGGTGATCCATGGCATCGTCATGACTACTATGTGGGCTATATGGACGGCGCGGAATGATAAGGTCTTCAATGGTAAGCAAGCTAAGGTGCAAGAGATAATGGCTAACGTTAAGTCTTTGTCTTTTCTATGGTTATCTTGTCGGTCTAGGTTTAAAAATGTAGAGTGGAAGAATTGGATTGAATATCCCTTGTACATGATGTAAGCGGTTTGAGCGGTCCTTGTTTTGAGGACTTGCTCGGTTTTTTGAATGAAGTTTACTGTTAAAAAAAAGTTGTTGTGACAAATGCAAGTTGTTATGGTCTTCTTATGTGGTTATGACTGTTTATAAGACAACGTGGATAGCATAATAAGTGGCAGTAAAACAGATTAAGAATCAATGTTGACTTTGACCAAAATGTCAACGATGACTTTAACTGGAAAATCAACTCAGTTCTAAACGGCATTGTTGAGCAAAATGTGATGTTTCAAGTTTTTTATTTTGCAACTAGCATTGTGGACCTATATTCTTATTTGTATACTTGTACTGCTAGGTTAGGTGTTTTGAGGGTTGCTTTCTCAATTAGGTCATATATGGGTCATTTATAGGAATTGTTTTAAACCGGATAATACATTTGGCCCTGTGTGGTCAAGGATCACATACCGGTGACAACATTCTTCGTATCGAATCTACCTAAATGGGTGACGGATTCTCTCCTTTGGAAGGCGTTTCAACCACATGGAATTGTGAAGGATGCATACGTTGCTAGGAAGACGGATGCAAGAGGCAACTGGTTCGGGTTTATTCGATATGTGGGGGTGACAAACTTGAATGAGGTGTTATGTAACACGAACACAGTGAAGACTATCAAGCTAAGGTGGGAGTCTCGGTAGCTAAGTATGATAAGGGTAACAACATGGTGACTTAACGGTGGAGAAACAATGGGTGTCGCAGAAGACGAAAATAGTTCCGATAGGTCCAGTGTGGAACCAAGCGCCTACTAATACTGTGAATGGGGTGTCATTTAGAAATGCGGTGACTGGGGATGCTGGCCCCTCATCGGCGTCAGAAGTTAAACAAGTCAGTATTGAAGAAAGGGCCGCTCTTTACCCGGAGCATTGTATTATGAGGTCTGTAATCGGAGTGATTGAAAGATGTGAATACATTGTTCGTGGTTGCTGACATGGTGAAGTCGGGTGGGTATGTAGAAAGTCCCGTCTGCTACATTGGTGGTCTAAAAGTGTTGATTATCTTCAGGGATAAGAGGACGGCATTGGACTTCATAAACCGAAAAGAGGTGGTATGGGGAAACATGTTATCGTTGGCTGCTCTTTGGGAAGGGGAGGAAATTGCTTTCGACAGGGTGGTGTCTCAGAATCAGAGGTATACCGATTCAGTTAAGGGATGGTCTTATGTTCGATAAGGTGGCTACTCTGTTTGGTAAAGTGGTAAGGAGTATGCTTTTCCGTGGTTTTCCCCAGACAATGCGGAGGGTCGTTGTTGGATCCTTACTACCTCGGCAAAACGCATTGAAGAAGAGGTTCATGTCACGTGGAATGATCGTTCTTTTCCAGTCTGGGTGGGTTTCTTAATAGGAATGTATCTATACCAATCAACATAATGGTAGGGGATAAAGACTATGGGGAAAATGTCATTAATATTCAAGGGACTGAACACCAAAACCTGGGATTAGAGGTGGTGACTCGCGCCGAACAGAGTGCAAGGGAGATGGTTGACAGGGTTAAACTTGGAGGTAATGCAGAAAGAAGTAACCATGGTAATTCCTTTAGGAAAAACACAATTAGTATTGATGGAGATCGAGGGATAATGGAATGAATATGGGGCCGGATGAAATGGTGAATCAGGAAGTCAAACTTACTGTGCAAGCTTGATCTGTTTTGGTTGTTAATTTGGTTGGTTTTGAGGATCATGTGAGGGACTTAGTCATGGGCGAGGGTGTGTGCCGATTGGTGAACAATGAATATCATAAGCATTAATTTGAGGGGTGTTAGGGATGATAAGAAAGCATCCTGGATTCGTGGTCTAAAGACAAGTCATGGTATTCACTTTGTTGGCGTTCAAGAATCAAAGTTGGGGGCTGATTCAAACTTTAATCTCAGTGGTCTGCGGAGGTGGTCGAGGTTCTGTGCTGAGTAGGTAGTTGCGAAGGTAGGTCTGGTGGCATTATAAGTATGTGGGGCCCGTCAGTGTTTCAATCGGTTAGCGTCTTTAAACACATGTACTTTCTTATTTTCTCTGGTCTTTTGTTTCCTTCAGGGGAGTTGATAAGCATGGTAAACGTGTATGCCCCGAATGACCTGTGAATTAGTAAATAAGAGATGGTCGTTGCAAGGCTTATGAGTGTTTTTTTTGGGGATTTTAACGATGTTAGGAGTCCAGAGGAACGAAGAATTCGTGCAAAGTAATGCTGATTATTTCAACGCTTTCATAAGGGATGCGGATTTGAAGGAATACAACATGGGGGTCACAAGTTCACTTATGTATCGGACAATGGGGTTAAGAGAAGTAAGTTAGACAGATTTCTAGTATGTGGTGATTTTCTCGCCCAATGGCCTGGAGCAGCAGCAACGACTTTAACTAGATACATTTCGGACCACTTTCCTGTGATCCTTACGGTGGTGGCATCCAATTTTGGTCATGTGCCATTTAGGTTCTACAACTCATGGTCGGATCTTCATGGTTTTGTGGATTTTGTGGGGTCACTTTGCGCTGGTTTTGTGTTCTCGGGACCGGCGGACCTGGCCATTTCAACAAAACTAAAGTTTCTTAAGAATAAAATTAAGGACTGGGTGGGAACGGAGAAGAATAGAGTGGACGGCGAGTATATTAATAAGGTCAAGGAAGTGGAAAAAAATTGGATTTAATAGCTGAATTGAGGAACCTTAGTCAGTTAGAACTAAACTATAGAAGCGAATGCAAGTCGTTCATATTGGAGTTTGATAGGTCGAAAGCTATGGATGTCAAACAGAAAGCTCGTGTTAGGTAGGCCTTGGATGGGGATGAAAATTCTAGCTTTTTTCACGGGGTTATGTCTGCTAATACGGCTTCCAACAGGATTAATGGAATTATGGTGGATGGGGAGTGGGTTACAAATCCGTTGATTATTAAGGATTGTGCGCCCGGCTTCTTTGAAGATAGATTTTGTGAACAGATGAACTACAGGCCAGGCATTTCCTGTACTCACATTAATAAGCTGCTTGACTCAGATGTGGATGTTCTTATCAGGCCGTTTTCTCTTCTTGAGATTAAGGATGCGGTGTGGTCTTGTGATGGGGATAGGGCGCCAGGCCTGACGGGTTCAAATTTAAATTTTTGAAGAGGTGTTGGAACGGTTTGGAATGTGATTTTATCATAGGGCAGCTTTGGGTTCGGGTTGTACCACTTCATTCATTGCTCTAATTCCAAAGAAGAATGACCCGATGGACTTTAAGGATTATCGGCCAATCAGCTTAGTAGGTTGAAGGTAATCTCCAAAATTCTGGTGGCTAGGCTGAAAACAGTAATAGATAAACTGGTGTCTCCCGAGCAAGCAGCTTTTTTGGTCTGGTAGGAGCATTTTAGACGGTCCGTTAGTGTTAAAGGAATTAATTGGGTGGATGCGGAAGTCGAAGAAGGAAGGCATGCTGTTCAAGGTATATATAGAGAAGGCCTATGACGTGTTAAATTGGGGGTACTTGTATTGGTATTAAAGCAAATGAATTTCCCGGATAGATGGTGTAGATGGGTGATGGCTATAGTGTTTTCAGCTAGAGCCTCGGTGTTAACTAATGGGTCCCCCACTAATGAGTTTGTCTGTCAACGAGGACCTAGATAGGGAGATCCTATCTCCCCGTTCTTGTTCGTCTTGGCAATGGAAGCATTGATGGGTTTCATGAAAAGGGCATGTGCGGTGGGACTGTTCCGGAGGTTGGGAAGTGGACTAAATGGGCCGATTGTTTCACATTTATTATACGCCGATGACGTTGTTTTCTTGGGTGAGTGGTCGACTTCTAATGCGGTTAATCTTAAAAGGATTCTGCGGTGTTTCTATATGGTGTCTGGGCTTTGTGCAAACTTGGATAAATGCAGTGTGTTTGGGATTGGTGTAGATGATAGTCAAGTGCAGGGTATTGCTGATGTTTTGAAATGCAGAGTGGCATCCTTCCCGTTTACACACTTGGGGCTCTAAATCGGTGCGAATATGAATCTGTGTCGACATTGGGAGTCGGTTTTTGATGCCTTTTGGAAGAGGTTATCGATCTGGAAAGCAAAAAATTTATCGTTGGGTGGACGCGTTACTCTAATCAAATCGGTATTAAACTCGCTTCCTACCTATTATTTTCACTATACAAGGCCCCGATTACAGTTTTAGAGGCTTTGGGTCGAATTCGTCGGGTCTTTTTTTGGGGCGGGTCAGATGAGAAAGCGCGGATGAACTGGGTTGCGTGGCAGAGGGTGTCGGCTCCGGTGGATCATGGGGGTCTCGGGTATGGGGCATTTATAATTCATCTATGGACTGGAATTTTATCCCTGCTAGGATCACGGTTTCAGGTCCGTGTAAGCAGATAGTTGGGTTGATGCAGGTCATTAAAGAGGCGGTGTGGATCCATCGAAGTGCATCAAAGGGGGTAGTCGGAAATGGGGAGCGGATTATGTTTTGGCTCGACTTCCGGTGGTCTAAGGCACCATTAGCTGCACTATTTCAATCTCTGTTCGCCCTGGAGCGGAACAAACTCGCCTCAGTGGCCAGCAAGGTGAATCCGGGTGGTCGGGGGGGGGGGGGGGGCTGGAAATCGGAATTTTTAGGGGACGTTGCTGGGGTAGAGCTGCTACAACTGTGGCATCTGACAGGTGGGTGTGGGCGCTTGACGGGGTTGGGACATTCTCGGTCAAATCTTTGAAGCTGCATCTGCATGGTTCTCGGTTCGAGCAGGTCTGTACGTGATCAAGAAAAATAGTTGGGTTCCTAAGAAGGTGGAAATCATGGTTTGGAGAGCTGAATTGGATAGGTTGCCGATGAGTGCTCTAATTCGGAGGAGTATAAAAGTGGGTTCCAGCTGCTGTCCGTTTTGCGGCGACTTTCCAGAAAATGGTTACACACTTGTTAGATGTTTATAATCTTGATTCATTATTATCATATCATCGGACATGTGTTAATTTGTTTATGTACATATGTTAGTTTAATTATCCTAAGTCTAGGTTTGATATATGTGATCGGGTATGTCACATATTAGTGAAAGGTTGTGTTGGTCTAGTGAAGGGTCACACCGGTTGATGTATGCACCGGTTAGAATGTATATAAGGGTCAAACATTGTGTTTTTATTTGTGTGGTGAAAGTAAAGTTTATCTAACTTCTTTCATAAAATAACTTCCCTCCATATTTTCCCTCCTTCTTCTTCTAACATATACGATCGCAAACCCACAAACAAATCCAATATCATTCCAGTTTCAAGATTTCAAACATGGCATCAGAGCCAACGATCAAGACCTGTGGTATATTCGATGTACAAGAAAACGAAGCAGTAAAGATGGGGACAGATGGCGGTTATGGGAAAGGACCGCTAATCCCTAGTCTTATTTATGATCATGAAGATCATCGTTGGAAGGCCAAGAGTGCGAACCAAGAAAGCATAGGAGACTCTCTCAATATGCAATTATCTTCGTTTAACATCGGATCAAGTAGTAGTGTGTCCGTGAGGGATACCAAAGAAAAGAAAAGAAGCGCACATAGGGACGAATATCGGCAATCCAGAAAAGAGAAGGAATTGGCCGAATACCCCTCTACCATGTGTTGTAGTAAGTGCAAAGAACCCTTTCATTATAGGCGTAATTGTCCTAAGAAAATTGGTAAAACCGAATTTATGGTTAAGGGTAGTGATGAAAAGGGTTGGGATGATTTGTGGTTTGTTAGTTTGACTCGCCAAGAACACGGTTGTGGCAACAAGAGTTTGTTTATTGTCTTGAACAACTCTTTTGGTGTAGAAGGTTGCCCAAAAGGTTATAGAAGTGAATATTTCCGTGGAAAGGGATGTGTGGCGATCAATAGTTGTGGTAGGGAACATAAGATTCAAAATGTTTTCTATATACCCACACTTAGAAAGAACATATTAAGTGTTGAGAAATTGACACAAGAGGGTTTTGAAGTAGAATTTGAAGGCGATGTTTGTTACATCAAGAAGCCTATTATTCAAAAGGTTAGAAGGATTATACTTTGTCGCATATGTGAATCGGATGACCATTTCACATTTAAGTGTCCCGCATTTGATCAAAGTGTTGAAAAAGAAAAAGAAAGAAGCCGTGGGTATGGGGAACCCTTCGGCCGAACCCAAACAGAAAAAGCATCGGGTTCAAGTAACAAAGGGAAGCGGGTTAGATTTGAAGGCGACAAGTCGGAGGGCTTAACGAACGAAGACAAAGAAAGGGCGTCCATCTTTAAGAATTTTGACGACTATTCCATCAACAAAGATCAATATGAAGGTGTCATGGAAAGAGGTCCAATTATGTATCCAACCGAAGGATCCGAATTGCAAGATTGCATTGTATTTATGGATATGATTCACATCACTAGCACGGTTGAGAGATACAAGAGAAGGTTTGAATTGGAGTTTGAAAGGACCGTAAATTGGTTCCTAAGGGATTTCTTACAAATAAGAATCAAGGCACCTATCCCACCTAGAGACGAAATGGGTTATCCCATAAGTTTGTTGGAACTATACAAGACGGTTCAAGTTTTTGGTGGTTATGAGAAGGTAACAAGTGATGGTAATTGGACGGTGGTCGCTATGTCTATGGGTTATGGAAGAGGTTTGCCAAGCCTAGTGTCAAAGGAAGATATCACAAGGAACTTGAGGCAAACATATGTTCGTTATTTGGAGATGCTAGAATGGTACCATCTCAAGTACAAGGGAAGAGAGTTGGTTGTGGAAATCAATGAAGAAATGATGGAGGATTACAAGGAGAAAGAAGCCGCATGGGATGACTCGGCATTGCCCCCAAAGAAGCGCTCAAGATCCTCATCAAGTGAAGAATGAAGACAAGTTGAAGAATCAAGATTAGGGGGGAGATTGTTAGATGTTTATAATCTTGATTCATTATTATCATATCATCGGACATGTGTTAATTTGTTTATGTACATATGTTAGTTTAATTATCCTAAGTCTAGGTTTGATATATGTGATCGGGTATGTCACATATTAGTGAAAGGTTGTGTTGGTCTAGTGAAGGGTCACACCGGTTGATGTATGCACCGGTTAGAATGTATATAAGGGTCAAACATTGTGTTTTTATTTGTGTGGTGAAAGTAAAGTTTATCTAACTTCTTTCATAAAATAACTTCCCTCCATATTTTCCCTCCTTCTTCTTCTAACATATACGATCGCAAACCCACAAACAAATCCAATATCATTCCAGTTTCAAGATTTCAAACAACACTTGTTTGTTTCGTGTGAGTTCGCGCAGTCGGCTTGGCAGGTAATTTCGCTATGGTGCAAAGTGGGTCCTGTGTTTGCCTTCTACGCGGTGTGTCTGACTACTATCTGATGCATATGGAGGTGTCGGAACGAGGCGGTTTTTCATGGTGCTCACTGGAGTACTATCCCCTTCACCCAAAAAATATGTCCCAACGTTTCACAAATGCGTCAGCACTGGTCTATATTTGCAAGTAAAAGAATCCATACATTTTATATGTGACAATAAGTATTTTATTATATTTTTAACTCAAGATTTTGGATTAATATATGACTCAATAACATCATTATGTGTGACATTTTAGTAAGGCAGCAAAATATATTAACAATAAAAAAAAACATACATATAAGCTTTACGCATAAAGGGCTGACAATTTCCCAAACAAAGACATGCAACCCAAATTTAGAAGGGCACATCATGATGATGAAAACACCCTGCGGGCTGCAGCCTACACTATCATTTCAATGAAAACACTTGACAGAAAACCAGGAGTTAAAAGACGTGTAATACTAACTTGAGCATAAGTAGTCACAAACACAAAGCAGGACTCCAAATATGGTGCTGGTATACAAAGTGATATTACAACAAGAGAGCTTTGATCTCAGCTAATTCTAGCTGGATTCAACTATGGGAGTTTGACCGCAACAATCAACTTCATTGCTGCAGCAACTTTAGCTTTTAGTCAAGGGCGTTATTCTTGTCTTCACTTTTTTCTTCCCAACTACAAATCCCCTGCTCCCTTCTTGTTTTTGTGTTGCGCTTCCATTAACCTAATAAATAAATTGTTAAAATACATTTTAATAACTGAAGACTACAAATTGGTTGAAAAATTAGTGATGGGGTGGCATGTTGGTGTTTAAAGTGGTGATAGAAATTGATTAAAAAACACACTCTATAATTATGATCGTGATGATAACTTGTTCGTATTATAGACTTCAAACAATGAACAATTATGATAAATGTTCTTTATACATTAAACATGTACTGTACTATGTTTTCAAAATGTTTTAAATTGAACCTAGATGTCTTACTTTAAATTCAAACAATGATAATCGACAGAAAAATGTTACGTCTGATAAGAAAAAAGAAGCTTCAAGAACTTTATTAATAGTTAAAAAGGAGTTCAGGACTGAAGAGAGGCTTTTCAATACGATTTAAGTACAGATACGGCACATACGAAAAACAATTTGTGCTTTGCCAACATAATCTAACATCAACAAGCATTTTGCATTAGTAAAAAAAAGGTTAATGTTTTAGATGATTGACTTACTTGAAAGGATAATGCATTCTCAAGTTCTTTGACAACGACTTTCATTGCAGGACGTTGGTCTTGAGTTTCTGCCACACACTGATATGCAATTTTCATAAATGTGTGCAAAGACTCCTTGTTGGGTCCTATACTTAGAACATTGTTTTCACTAGTTTCTTCCTTCAATGCAGGATCAATCATGTCCTCCAGTGTTCCTGTGCAGAAACTTTGTCTTGCCACGGGGCCCAGCCCATTGGCATTCTCCTTCATGTAAATCGGATCATAGGCTGGCCTCCCACATAGAATTTCAAACAATACAACTCCAAAACTATAAACATCTGATTCCCTTTTTAACTTACCAGTCTTCTGGAATTGTGGATCTCTGTGACACGGTCTGCCAATACGGTCATTGAGATATAGATCTTCATCTTCTTGATTTGGAGGTAGGAATACGGAGAACCAAAAGTCAACAATCTTTGCCCCCCAATGCTCGTCCAACCCAATGCCATAACTATTTATATCACGATGTATTATCATATTTTGGTCTTCCATCTCAAAGTGAAGGTAATTTAGCGTATGTGCAACATCAATGCAGATTTTCAATCGTTTTTCCCAAGTAAATAAACGCATGCTGTTGATGTTTCCTAGATAATCAACAAGGTATCCATTAGAAACATTCTCCGTGACAAGGATCATCTCAGAAGCTTCAACACAAAATCCAATTAGATTGACTATATTGGGATGCTTAACAATGCTAAGCATCACAATTTCAGTATAAAATGCTTCTTCTCCAAAGATGCGATGTCCAGAAGGGTAACGTTTAATAACTACAGTGTTGTGTCCATTTGGATGTCTGCCTTTATTCTTCCCTTTTTCGGATGAAGGATCTTCTTTATCAAAACAGTGGAGTTCTGCTCTGTACAAAGTACAATCATTCGGAGATGCAATTGTGTATATCTGTGAAAAATTATCTGTTGCTAATTTGATATCATCGAGACGAATCTTTAAGTGTTCCAATTTCTTTTCCTGCAAATATGTGTCATAGAGAGTTAAAAAACTAAATAAAAATTGAGAAAAAAACTCGTCTTCAAAGTTCTGCATGTACAAAGTACACCAACCCATAGACCTTCTGATCCACATAATTCGTATATGTTGTTAACCCCTGCTTCCTTTTTCAGCTGTACTTCGTGTGCCCTTGTTTTCCATCAATACATCACAGTTGGGCTTTAGTAAATGGGCCAGCCCAACTCGTTTTCCTAAGCCCATAAACCTTTCTAGTTACCCAACAAGTATACAAGACCCATACGCATAAAACTATATCAAGTTACGTATACTTAGCTGGATTAAATTATAATAGGAATCCAAATTCCATGTTTTAGTAAAATTTAAAATTTTCAATGCATATAATAATAGGCATAATTATAAATTTGCAAAGACCAACATCATGCACCATTACTATAGGCAGCAACCCACACCTGGTAGTTTATTCTAATAATAATAGAAGTGCAAAAAATTAAAAGATTAATAACTATGTAAGTAACCAATGGGGTGGTGGTCCATTGGTAAAGGCAAAGCCTTTAAAAACACCTAGGTTGAGGAAGGTCTTGGGTTCAAGTCCCAAAGACTATAAGGATTAAAAGAAATTAACCATTAAAAAAAAATAACTATGTAAGTAAACTGTTGATAAATTAAGTAAATAAAAATTACATGTCTAATTCGGTTGCAAGTCAAAAAAGTGAAAACATAAAAAAAGGTTAATGTTGAGAGTATAAATTACAATTACCATCGCGATTAAAACACACAAAAAAATGTATAACCAACGCATCAACATGTGATTAACTATGAATGTAAAAGGTCGGGTTTTGGTAATCTCAATTTTATACTTGATTATAAAGTGTGTCTAAATATTCGGTATCACACGTATCCATTACCCATCGGCTACCCACACGTATCAAGTATACCTCGTAAGGTCATATGTGGTAAAAAGTTTCCAGTTAGGACACCCATTAGCCAATATCCTATCTTTAAGTCACTAAAAACCGACTTACAGTATCAAATACTTACACAATCTTCTAACACTTTTACAATTTTTTTTTTTTTAACTTCAAATTTGCAACAACTTAAAGATACTATCACTATATTTCTTAAAATCATATTCAGATTCTAATGCGGTTAATCGGACGGTATCAACGAATACTATACATGTTCCAAACCCATAGAAAATAAATCTAAGTTCCATATCTGAATGCCACCTAACTCATCCCGGATGTTTCTTGTGTTTTCATTCATTTTGAATTCTTTTACCATCCTATTTTGAGTTACTTCTAAGTAGAAATAGGAAACGAAGATATAGAAATACATTGAAAATTACAATGCGAGAATGATGAGCACAAAAAATTGATAATAAAATAGAAAAAGGGTCTTACAATATTTTCACAACGTTGCTCAATTTTCAATGCTTTCTCAAGTTCAGCCACAATATATTGCATATCTGGGCGGTGTGCTCGATTCTCATTTAAGCAAGAATATGCTACCTCTGAGTATAAGAGGAGTGATTGCGGAGACAGAATTTGACTTAATAGATGCGGATCGATTATGTCACGGAGTGTTCTGTTTTCATAATGATACTTGGCCAGTGGCGCTAGAGAACTACCAGCCTCGTTCTGAATAAATGCTTTCCTCCCACACAATGTTTCGAACAAAACAACACCGAATGAGTAGATGTCCGACTTGTGGGTCACACCTCCTGTTTTTCCAGTTGCTGGGTCCATATACCCCATTGTACCAGCATGTTCACAAAGGCACACCTGGTCCCTGTAGTTAACCGATTGTTTGATGGCAATTTCAAAACAGGATAACTTGGCTTCCCAGTTATCGTCTAATAAAATTGTGTCACTATTGATGTTACAATGTATAATAGCATAATCACGCCCCTCGTCATAATGGAGGAAACTCAACGCACGAGCCACACCTATACATATCATCAATCTTTGCGTCCATGTGAGCTTCGGGCTGGTTAGATACTGCGCAAGACATCCATTGGCCTCAGACGCTGTGACGATGATCTTCTCGTTTTTTTCATCACAAAACCCAATGATAGAGACTAGATTAGTATGCTTGAGATCAGAAAGCACTGAAATTTCCTTCAAGAACCTGAGGTCGCCTTCTGTGTGCTTACAATCAAACCTTCGTGCAACAATTTTTATCTCCTTTCCAGACCGTAAGAGTCGTCCTTTATATGTGGTACCAAATCTGCAGCTTTCTATGATGTTATCATCATGAAAGTTATCAACAGCCTTTACTACATCTTCAAGTGGGATTCGTAAGGGATCGAACTTGGTCATTGCTGATGGCATGTTCTGTTTATCACGTAAAAAGAGATGTAAAAACAATGGGTTTACAAAGGAATGTAAAGATAAGATCTAATTAGATATATGAAAAATCACACATGAATTTGTGTTCCTTTCTAACTAAATAAGTTTTAATTAATAGAATAAATTTGAATGTATTATCAGGTACTTACGACTTTAAAGTTACGCATAAGATATTAACTATGTAATTTTAATACACCGGTATATAAGCATCTGCACTATTTTTATTTGGTGTTATTCAAATATGACACAAAATTCAAGTATATTTACCATGAAGATATAAGTAACTAAAACATGCAAAGTAAAGCATACACTAAAATATCAAGAATAAATATTGCAAGAGCCAAGAACCTTTTTTGATGAACACATAAAGAAATCGTGCTTTCATAGAACTGTGATAACTTACTTGAAATGCCAATGCGTTCTTAAGTTGCATCAAAACTTCTTTTGTTGTTGGTCGTTTTTCTCTTTCAAGATGTAGGCATTGGTAGGCAATTTCTTGAAATGTAGTCAATGATTTCGGCAGGATCTGTTCCCTTATTTGTTCAAACACCACCTCATTATGCTTTCCTTCTTCAAATCTGTTTATAATGAAATCCTGTAGATAGATTCCCTCATGTTTCCGGATAGCAAATGTTGATCTCCCACACAAAATCTCAAATAAAACAATACCAAACGAATAAATATCGGATTCTATGGTTAGAAATCCCGATTGACTATAAAGAGGGTCCACATATCCTTTTGTGCCACACGCGTGATCGATGATATAGTCTGTTTCCTGATTTATTGAACATATTAATGAAAGCCAAAATCAGCCAATTTTGCTTTACAATCATCATTTAACAAGATGTTTTCAGTTTTAATGTCCCTATGTATCACCCTTGCTTGTTTTCCAAGTCCTCCATGAAGAAAATTCAACGCGCTTGCAACATCAATGCATATATTAAGTCGTTTCACCCATGTAAGAGAAGTGTCATTCAAATGCCTATCAAGACTTCCGCTGGGCGCATACTCATAAATAATGACTTTTTCATCATTTTCATCACAGTAGCCTATAAGACCAATGACATTCTCGTGCTTATAATCTAAAAGAATTTGGAGCTCACTCAAGAACTGTTGTTCCCCTTGACCAAACTTCGTATCCAATCGCTTTGCAACAATGGTTTTAAAACCATCACCATCTTGAAGGTCTCCTTTATATACTCTCCCAAATCCTCCTCCCCCGATGCAATTGTCATTATGGAAGTTTTGTGTCGCCCGTTTTATGTCTTCAAGTGAGATTTTGGGGTTGCCCTTATTGTTTTTCTGTCAAACATGACACACCAAATAAAAATACACATATTGATAAGTATAAATTAGTTATAAAAAAATACTAAATCCGTAATGTTGTTTTTAAATATAATGGAAAACCATTTAATGATGATGAATTTGGTGATTATGTAGAGCTCTAACACTGCCTTATGAATTTTTATTTTTATTTGAACAACAAAAGGGATTCCATTTAAAAACGAAACAAGGGACAAACCTTAACAAGAAGCTAAGTTGGCCCGATACAGCCCAAGCAAATAACAAGAAAAGCAGCAAAAAGAAAATGAGGACAGAACAGAAAAAGCTAAGTTTGCAAAACAAAAACTATTGTGCCTCTACATTCCTTATCATTTCTAGTGATCTTGTTTCTTCACGTTTCGAACATTTATAATCTTTTTTCTTCAGCTTTCCAACATTAAAATGGTGATAAAATTGAATGCCTCTGCGACTGAATTGAAACCATAGGAATATGAACCTTGATCCAAACTTTCCACCAGGCATATTTAGCAATAAGGCAGGTTTCTGGCTCCAAACCACAGCAAGGACACGACATAGACGTAACTGAGATTCCCCATTTGACTTGCTCCTCTTTGGTTGGGATATTTCCAGCCGCGGCTCACTACACAAACACATAGAGGGCTCCCCGTAACCATCCATCAATCCATGACTTAACCTTATCTCCCTTCCCAGCCATGGAAAAAGATTTTGGTTGATAATAAAACCAAATTCGCCCAACTCCTTCTCTACCCCTCCTATGTTTTTCTCTAATGAATTAAACATGCACAGTACTATGTTCTCTAGAAAAGGTTTAAATAATTATTATTATTTTCATACTTTCATATAAGCAATTTAGTAGTCATAGATTGATAGTCTAAAAGGTAAATTTGAGGAATCCTTACAATGTCTAAAAGGTTGAGCACTAGATTTTAGAAAGTGGAAAGGATTTTTTATTGTAAACCTAAGAATCTAACCTCATCAAGCGTTCTACATTTTTTTTGATGTTACAGTGAATTTCATCACGCATATTACTTCTACACATTGATAATATGAAGTTAGAACAATGACTTACTTGAAAGAATAGTGCTTTCTCAAGTTCCTGGACTACAACTTTCATTGTTGGGCGTTGATCTTGAGTTTCTGCTATACACTTGTGTGCAATCTCAATAAACGTGTGCAAAGAATCATTGTTGGGTCCTCTAGTTAGGACAAAACTGTTTTCACCGATTTCTTCCTTTATTATAGGATCTATCATCTCTTCTATTGGTCCTGTGCCGAAGCTTCGCCTTGCTAGAGGGGCCAACCCTTTGTCACTCTCCTTTACGTAAATTGGGTCAAAGGCTAACCTCCCACACAAAATTTCAAACATGACCACTCCAAAACCATAAACATCTGATTCCCTTTTTAACATACCAATCTTCTCATATTGTGGATCTATGTATTGTGGTCTACCAACGTCGTCTTCTTGATTTGGAGGTAGGAATACCGACCACCAAAAGTTAACTATCTTGGCCCCCAATTCTCATCCAAGACAATGTTGTAGCTGACTATATCACAGTTGATTATAATCTTTTGGTCTTCCATCTCATAGTGCAGATACCTTAAAGCATGTGCAACATCAATACAGATTTTCAAACGTTTTTCCCAGGTCAAAACACGTTTGTCTTTGAAGTTTCCCAGATAACTACCAAGGAATCCATTAGAAAAATCATCTTGAAGGAGAAGGATCATCTCAGAATTAGGTTCAAAACAAAATCCAAGTAGAGTCACTATGTTGGGATGCTTAACTCCACCAGCAAGAATTTCAATTTCTCTAAGAAACTGTTTTTCTCCGTAGAATTCACTTCCACCAGAAGGGGGTAGCGTTTGAGAATAACAATGCTGTGTTTGTTAGATGAAGGATTTTCTTTATCATAATGCTCCACTTCTGCTCTGTAGAAAGTATAGCCTTCTATAGAAAATGCAATTATGTATTCCTTTGAGAAATAATTTGTTGCTGAATGAATATGAGAGAGAGGAATCTTCAAGTGTTCCAACTTCTTCTCCACCTGCAGTAGCAGCAGAATTAATTAACTACGTGATTAGAGCTAAGTTGGAAAAGGAGAGTGAGAAGGAGAATTGAGTAGTTTATATCTATCTTATATAAATATCATTCCACCCTCTTCGCAGGAGAGTGAATTCCAGCGAGATTTGAGGTAAAGACATGTCCATCACCTGTAACCCAGGCAATCACCGCTTCTTTTTCCCCTCTTTCATTTCATCATGTGCCCTTCTTTTACATTCAGTGGGCTTACCCACCACGTTTTTCCAGGCCCACAAATATATAACGCCCAGATACTGGGTAACAACTGATTAATTAAACAATTGAAAATTGGGTTATTGGATTTCACATACAGACCATATAAAAAGTGTTACACAGGCTAGATTGTTATACGCGCAAAATTATATGGTCGATGTTATACGGGGTATTGTTTACCTATATATATGACCGTGTAATCTAGGAAAATACACACAAACTGTTAACTACTTTTTATTTCACGTAACTTTTGTTTAGGGCTGATATTAGATAAACTTCTAACATTTCATTGATATATCCTTAATAAATTATGTAATACTCCATTTCTTTTAAATATATTTTTAACCAAGTTGTATGTAATATTCGATTCTCTTATATTATATAAGAAAATGTTGAAAGGAAAAACAAGAGGGTCTTACAAGAATTTCGTGTGTTAATCCAAGTTCCAATGCTTTCTCATCTTTAGCAATCACTTGGGTCGTATCTGGACGTTGTATTTGCTCCTCCTTTAAGCAACAATATGAAGAAAAACAATTAGTTGTAAACAACTATTAACTAATGATAATATTATATAAGGGTTAGAATCAAATACACGGTGAAAGAAAAATAGAAAGTCGTAGGAAAGGTATTAAACGGACTCTGATTAAACTCATTCAAACGGCATTGGAACCGTCTTATCAAACCCTGCGGTTTTCGTTTTTTGAGGGTTTTAGCTTGTAGTTTTTAGAATATGCATTATATCATTGTGTTTTTGTGTACCACTGTGTCTTTTTCTTATTATCATTATTGCGTCTTTTTTCTCCAGCATTGTGTTATATTTTTTGACACTGTGTTATATTTTGTGGCTTATTGTTTCATATTCTTTTATGATCTATTGTGTTTTTTTGTATCATTCTCACCTTTCTCATTTTTGTTACACTGTGTATAATAACTTGAGTCTATTATATAAATTACTAAAAAATGAAACATTCCACACTCTCCTATTGATTTTTATTTGGTATTTTATCGTAAAAGAAAGAGTAAATTGCCAAATTCGTTCCTGAAGTTTGACCAGATTTGCTAGACCCATTCAAAACAAGTTTTTTTTCTCATCTGGACTCTTCAGGTTTGCATTTTGATGCCAATTCCATTCAGTTTACTAACTCAGTTTAAAATTAACATTAAGTCAGGGGCATATTAGACATTTTATCTATTTTTTTATTGTTTTTTTTCAATCAAATTTCAGTTTTTGAATTATTTGTTTTGTTAATCAAAGCCTTTCATTAAAACAAAATACGAAAGTTACATTACAATAGAAGGTAGACGGGGCAACAAGCTGCGTCGCCACCCCTTTTTGAAATGATGATGAATTATTTAAGAACCCTTTCTTTACCCACCCTCCCATCTTCTCTCCCTCTCTTCCTGCACACCCTCACCCCATCTTCATCACCACCACCATCACGTTGTTTAATCTGACCCAGGTACAATTGGGGCTTTAGTCATCTTGGTTTCTACGGATTTGGAATACAAAATCAGATCCTTGAAGCTAACAAGCTTAGTGTGCAAGATTTGGAATACAAATCTGACCCAGGTATAAAATCGAATCATCTGCCCTAACAAAATCATGTTTGTGTATCGCTTTGAATACAAAATCTGACCCAAATCTAAGGGTTTTTTTTCTGTGTGCTATTCATAAGACTATTTCTTAAGATGAAGTTTATGATTTGTGGCGATATTATGCATATTCATAAAACAGTCTTATGAAGTTCATAAGACTGTTTTTTCAGTCACTCAATATTAATAATCTGTCTTTCATCTTCATATTTTGTTTTAAAATAGGTACTGGAGTGACTGATTTGATCCGATGGTCAATTTTTTTTTTATAAATTATGTATATTAGTGTTGATTCATAACTGAGTGATTGACTGTGTTTGTACTAATCATCTATGAAAATTAATTATTTATTATGGTTGGAAGATGATCATGTTACTTTTGTCATTAAGTAAATTTACCAATTTACCATTCACTTAACAAGCAAACTTACCATATTTGCCCTCATGTAACTGATCAACTTAACTGGGTTTACTTTTTGGATGGAATAGGCATCAAAATGCAAACGTGAAGGGTCCAGATGAGAAAAAAATTTTGTTTTGGATGGATCTAGCAAATCTGGTCAAACCTCAGGGACAAATTTGGGAATTTACTCTAGAGTGAATTCCTATTTGGGTCCCTGTGTTTTGTTTTTAACTACTTGAGTCCAACATTTTCATTTTTAACATTCTGAGTGCCTGGTAGATAATTCTATAACCATTTGAGTCCAATTTTCTAACTCTGTTAGATTTTTTCTGTTAATATTTGTGAAATGACCAAAGTAATGACCAAAGTACCCCTACAATTAAAAATAGGAAAATGGATTTTAAAACTCCCAACTATCGCCTGTTGGCGGATATTACTCCGAACTTTCATTTTGGCCAACAACACTCCCAACTTTCAAATTATTCTTTCCATCACTCCCAAACTAATGGAGGTCTAACCTGGTTAGTCTTTGTGGCCAAAATGTAAAAACCAAAATTTAAGGGGCATTTTTGAAACTTTTTATTATTATTATTATTATTATTATTATTATTATTATTATTATTATTATTATTATTTTAAATTCTATAAATCCTAACCCCCCCCCTTCTTCTTCTTCTTCTTTTGGTGAATGGTGACAGACAAGTTCCAGCAGCCACTCGCCACCACCAAGTTCCAGCAGCCACCCCCATCCACCCCTAACAACCACCGCCTCCACTGTACCCCTTGGAGAGTGAGAGGACCCGATTATTTTTGTTTACATACCTTACTCAAAGTGTGGGCTATGTTGATGTAATCTAGGTCTTGGCCTTTGGGTTCTTGAAGTGTTCTGTAGGGGATTGGGATTGAGGTTTGAAAAACAGGGGAATTAGGGTTTTTGTGTATTCGAAGAACAGAGGAATCAAGAAGCGTAAAATAGTCCCCAAGGTGGATCTTGACAACGAGACAATGAGAGTTTGGAAACTGCTGATGGAGAATGATGAATGTGAACCAGTTGAAAAAACAGATAAAGATAAGGAAGAATGGTGGGAAAAAACATAGAAATATATTTCGTGGACGAGTTGACTCATTATTATATATAATAAATGTTGACCACTTTATGAATAGTAGCTAACGGTTGACCGTTAGTTACTATTCAACTCCGTTAGTTACTATGCAACTTCGTTAGTTACTATTCATCTCCGTTAGTTACTATTCAACTTCGTTAAGTTACTATGCAACTCCGTTAAAATAGTACTAACGGAGTTACTATTTAACTCCGTTAGTTACAATTCAAACTCCGTTAGGTTGCTTTTCAACTCCGTTAACTTACTACTCAACTCCGTTAAGTTACTATATTCAACTCCATGACTATCAAACTTCGTTAAGTTGCTTTTCAAATCCGTTAATTTACTATCCAACTATACTACCTAACACGACAAATTTTACGTCTACTTTTCGTTTGTTTTTTACTGTTCCATACACCGGCGATGTGCGCTATTAGTGTTACTTCGCACGGTTGTTCGCCTTAGCACACCCAAAATTCCGTTCCCGCGCGCGTATGTTGACTATCTTAGCAATAGTAACTAACGGAGTTAATCGTTACTTACTATTCCATTACCAGCTGCGCGCCGCAACGCGCGCGGGAAAAAAACTAGTTTATTGCTAAAATGCATCTTATCCAAGGTAAAATCTAAAGTTTTCTGAATGAAGTACATTGAATCATCATTAAATTTGGCATCTTGTTCTAGATTCATGCCACCATTGATGGTTTCCGGGCATATCATCCACTTTGACCGTGATTCTTTTTTGGACAAGATATTATGAACTCTAATAAAAAAATGCTACTCTAAATATTATAACAATCGATTTGACCTATTTACCATCATCTTATCTAAATATTAAAGAGATATAGGGAGGAGTGGTGGTGGTTGTGATGGCGACGAATGGTTCTTTTAGAGAGAGAGATGGAGTGGTGGCGGTGGTGGTGGTGATGTCGAGGTGGGGGGTTCGGTGGACGTGTCCAGATGGTGGTGGGGGTGGGTTGGGTTGGTGGTAGATGGTGGTGGTGATTTAGAGAGAGAAGGAGACAGAGGGAGAAGAAGGAAAGGGGGGTTGGTATTTAAAATACAAAGTTTCAAAAATGCCCCTTAAGTTTCATTTTTTATATTTTGGCCACATAAAAGTTTTGGTTTTTACATTTTGGCCACGAAGACTAACCTCTGTTAGTTTGGAGGTGATGGAACAAACTAAGTTGAAAGTTGGGAGTGCTATTGGCCAAAGTGAAAGTTCGGAGTGATATCCGCCAATAGGCAATAGTTTGCAGTAATTAAATCCATTTTCCCATTAAAAATAAATATTATTAAATATTATACTTTATTATATTATAATATTAAATATACACACACAATATAGATCTGCACACACACACAACACAGATCTCACTCCTCTCTCTCTCTCTCTTAAAGCACTAAATCCACCACCACCATACACCTTCAGCAACCACCACCACCACCTCTCTCGCCCCTTCTCTCTAAACAACCCTTATCTCTCTAAACCACCCCCATCTCGTAACCACCATCAATCTCTACCGCATCTGTTAGCTAGTGGTGGATAGGTGCGGCAGAGATGGTTGTGAGGATGGTGTAAAAGTGAGGGTTTTCAGATGTGAGGATAGTACGGGAGAGATTTGTTCTTAATATATGATCGACGGTGATGAGTGCGGTGGTGGTGGTTTATGGTTCAGACCCGTTTTTGTTTGGGCATTAGGTTTCAGATCCGGATTTGGGGTTAGGTTCAGATCGAGATGGTGCAGTGGTGGTGGGATGGTCGATGTGGTGGATTATGTGTTTTATACTTTGGCATAGTATAAATAAACTTCAACCTTTTAAGTAAAAGTAGCAACATCTATCCTATTCATTACAGTATCAGTTTGATACTTTGGCATAGCAATTTATATGTGTTTTACATCGATTAAAAAACTATAAAAAAGAATACTCGTACCAAACTGGCATTGTTGGGTTGGTATCGGCCAGTTCGAGCATAAGTAAACTTCAACCTTTTAAATAAAAGTGGCAATGGAAATCGTACTGATAAAATTAAAGCATTTAGAAAATTAAATTAACCTAGTGGGATTTCTGCTTGCTTCGCTGTGGACTTTGGGTCATTATCTATCTGATTCATTACGGTATCAGTTTGATACTTTGGCATACATCGATTAAAAACTATAAAAAGGAATACTCGTACCAAACTGGTATTGTTGGGTTGGTATCGGACCAGTTCGTTACGGTATCGGTATGGTACAAACATCAGTATAGCTTACGATACAAACAGATATGTTATTGTGAATGTAACTCTATTTTTAACGAAATTTATACCGTCAACTCAAGAAAAACTATCAAAACGAATACGCTACCGGTACCGATGTTGTTTGGTTAGTATATGTTACGTTTCCGATGATAAAAAATCAACTATATATGACTCGTTTTAATAGAAATTTTATAGAATCGCACATTATAACAAACACATGAAGAAGGCATATTCAGAAATTTATAAGGCGTTATATTATATTAACAAAAAACGAAAACAGTAATCGACATCATTTTATATAAAAAAACTATATTTTATAATACTTTATTATCTCTTATGTTATGTATTGAATGGAAAATCATGACTGTTCCAAATTTATTGTATTCACATTTCATAAAATTCTAATTCAACTTACCGATTTCATTTCTTTATAAAGATTTTACTAAGAAAAAAATGAAGGTAAAACAAAGAAGGTCTTACAGGAATTTCACGCATTGCTATCTCATGTTCCTCAATAACTTCATTCTTATCTGGTTGTACTTGCTCCTCCTTTAAGGAATAATATTAGAGAGAAAAAAAAAGTCAATTACTTGTGATAAAAACTAAAAACTGGTAATGAGAAACTATTTGCTAATTAGAAAAAAAAAACTGAAGACATCGATAATATAACAAATGATAATGACAAGGATGTTGACGAAATTAGTGTACAATGTTGATACCTCACAACCCATCAAGTGAATTTAACGATAAATTGCAGGTCAAATTTTGTATTAAGGTAATAAATAAGAAAAAAAAGGGAACTAATTAACAGAAGATAGAAACAATATCCTAGGCATTCCCTTAAAACGAAATATGCAGTGCATATGCATTCTAGCATATCATAAGTAAACTTCAACCATTTAAGTAAGAGTAGCAATGAAAATCAAAACAGAGAAAACTAAAGCATTTAGAAAATTATATTAAACTAGTGAGACTTTTGTGCGCTTCGTTGTGACCTTTTGGTCATTATCGTCCGATTCATTGCAATATCGGTTTGATACCTTGGCATAGCAACTGGCACATGTTTACATCAATTGAAAACCATAAAAGAGTATACCCATACAGGTACCGGTATTGTTCGGTTGTATCCGCTTGATTTGTTTGGAGATAGGTCGGTACTTTAGGTGATATCCAAAGTAGATCCAACTTTCAGTATACTTTGCGGGCAAGTGATTGAAGTGGTGGAGGTGGATGCTAACAAAGTGTGAATGACTGCAGACATATAATTTTTACTTTATAATTGTGTTTCTACGGTGGCTTTGCCAGAAAAACTTGTGGGTTAAAAAATAAGATGCATGGATGATTTTTGGGAAGGCTACATAATATGACTAAAATGACTTAACATGAGAAAAGCACATAAATGCGTTAACACTGGCCTCTACCTACAAACCCGAAAATTCGTATCATAAGAAGAAAATGTGATGTGTATTTCTGACAATAAAACAATTTCTACAGATTTTTTAGTTAGCCAGCCAAGTATATTAAAAAACAAACATGTCAAAATGGGTATAAGCTATAGACATAAAAAGGGGGAAATACATAACAAGAAATTGTAATTTATTTTTTACCCTTGGACAATCAGTTTTCTTGTAGTTGGCCTAAAACTAGATCCTCTAAAATTGATTGTTTGACCACCCTAAGTCAATTTCAAAATCCAAATTCAAATCCAAACACAACCCTACTTTGAACTTTACTTGTTTAGTTTGGAATGTATGTGGATCGGATATTCTTGTTAGATTTACAGCTGCAACTTTATGCTTAATGATGTAATAGATAGAGTTTTACAGTTGAATGTGGCCGCTCAACATAACCTTAACCTTATTTCATTAGTAGCACCTAAACACAATTCTCTTAGATTATGATAGCTATTGATCACGCTTAGCTTCATATCAGGCAACACTCAAGACAGCACAAAAAAAAGCATATTCACAAGCAAGTTAAGAAGATCAACCAGTTTCTCCTTCAAACCCGATATAAATTCATAAAATGGATTGGCAAAATAAGCACGTGTTAATTCAGCTATCAACAATAGACAATGATGAGGTGCACATTTGACAGTATATAAGATTACCAAGTGCTTAATGCTACTGCAAACTAACTACAGCTCTGAAAACACTAATTTCAAAGTAATCACATGAAGCTATGAGATGTTTACTAGTTTTAACTACTCTTATGTTTATTATCCTAAATTCCTAATTCCTAGTGATGTTCTGCTCTTATCATTTATCAAAATTAGGCATTTAGGTTAACACTTGTTTACTTAATAAATAAAACAGTGTCCTTGGTGTGGAGCTAAAGAAGTGAATCAGACAGACTCTAACTACAGTGAATCATCACATAGATTTCTTCTTGGCATTAGAAATATGAAGTTATAACAATGACTTACTTGAAAGAATAATGCTTTCTCAAGTTCTTGGACTACAACCTTCATTGTTCCCTTATTTTCTATTTAAACATCAAGGCTTATAAAGACCAGCCCAATGCATTTCCCAAGCCCACAAACAATTTTTTACTACCACTTACCCAGGAAGTGAATAAGCCCCAAATACATAAAGTTATATTTTTTATTAGCACAAAACAATTTCTTTTTGTGTTCAGTTGAATACTAGTTATACACAATTTTTCAAGTACTTAGTATATATTTTTTGGGAAGTTCATATATTATCAGTAATAATTTATAAATTTTGTAAAACATCATTTCTTCTAAGCATAGTTATAGCCAAATGGCCTTTTGAACTTGTTAAGTTATATTGTTATTATAAAAGCATCCTAAGGTGAGAGGCGGTTGAGTTTTTTCACACACCTCGGGTTTTATGACTTAACGTCTCTGAGCGTCTTACACTTTTTAGTACCATGAGTTAAATTTCTACGATAGAAAGATGAAATAAAGAAAAAAAAAGTTGGCCTTACTACATTCTCTCGTGTCAACTGAACTTTCAATGCTTCCACGTCCTCATTATTTAGGCGTTGAACTCCCTCCTCCTTGAAGCAATGATATAAATGAAAAATGTTAGTTGCTAAAAACTATGAACGAATGATAAAACTAAATATTACTTCTCTTTAGAGATGAGCATTTCGATACCAAGGCTAAATGGTACCGTATGAAATATCAATCCAAATTTGGTACCCACTTTTTGGTTTTTAGGGATCAGTATTTTGGTTCGGTACTGGTTTACCAAAGCGTAACTGGTATTTTATCTATTTTTACTTTTAAATACCGTACCCAACTTTGGCCGATTTTGATTTTGATATATTCGGTAATGGTACAATTGATATCGGCACCGAGCTCACCTCTACTTGTAGGTAAAATCTCCCACATCCTCTTTATGCATATTTTTTCATTATTGAGATTTTTAAAAGAATTTGATTTATTAATATAATCGGGCAAATCATAAGTGAACTCTAACCTTTCAAGTAGGAGTAGCAATGGGAATCCTACAGGGAAATTAAAGCATGTAGAAACAAATTATATTAAATGTGATAAATCCATTGACTTTCAATCTTTATAATATCTTATTTTCTTTCTTTTTTTTATGCAAAAAATAAACAATCATAACTGAGAAGGTAAAATGTTATAGAATCAAAGATCCCCTAAGATAATATCAAACGACCCCCTTTCATAAACACTTGAAGTATATTAAATTGAGTATAGTTTGCTGGGTTTGAATGATAGTATCAAACATATTGAAATCCTTTGTGTTAGCTTAATCAAATAGATTATTCATTGCTTAAATAGACCTTAACAGATTTGCTAGAATCATAAATTGTTGTTAATAATATATGTATTCCGTTAGTGTCAGTGAAGTGAAATAAGTAGCTAGACCAACTAATTAAGTTAGTTGTTGGAGGGAAGGAGGATCATATATGTTACAACACTAACATAAGTATATTGGAACACTTGAAATTATAGAATGTATATAATTGCATGATTTTTAAATTAAATGAAAATTTGATACAATGTTATGCATAATTAGATGATACAATGGGACTTGCTGCCAAGTAATACAAGAATGACTGGTTGCTGGAAGACTATTGACAATTTTCTGAATAAAATGGTGCTGCAAGATTGGAAATTGAGCTACTGTTTCAAGGGAATAATTGGAAACAGGAGATCGATTCGCTTCTGGCTTGACATTTGGAATGGGTCAAGAGCTGATGCGTGGAACGCGCAGAGCTGTTATGCTTATGGAGTCGTAGGACTACGGCTGCTGCAGAACTGTCCGAGTGGATTAGTTAACGGCTGCAGTGCAGCAATCTGTTTCAGGACGCCGCAGATAAATGGAGATGGATCGGACTGCTGTGGATCATTACACAGTTGCAGAATGTAAAAGTCTTATAATCAAAGGGAGGGGAGCGAACAGGGAACATCATATGAAGCGGATTAAAGTTATCATATGGAGGGCGGAGATGGATCGCATTCCGACTAGGATGCCACTGACCCGAAGAAGAATTAATATAGCAGATTCTACTTGTATCTTATGCAATGTGGATGAAGAGAACTCTTTACATATCTTTACAGGTTGCGGCTTTCATTTGGAGTTTGGTCGTTCATTGGAAGATGGTGTAGATTGATCCGATATACGCCTTCGATTTTAACGACTAGTTGCAGCTTAGTCAGAGAATTGAATAATAGATGGGCCAAGAAAATTGTTCAAGGTATTGTAAATGATTACTATTTGGTGATTTGAAGGATGAAAATGAAAGTTGTTTAAGAATAAAGAAGCGAAAGTTAGTGAGTTAGTGGCTAACATTAAGTCCTTGGCGAAACCATTAACAACACATCCTTTAACAACCATAACACCTACCGTCAAAAGCCCCATCGTAACAACCCCAATAGATCTAACCTGGTCAAAAGCCCCGTCGTCCTACCATCACCATCTTTGTTCCCTTTTATTCTCGGCTCCCACCACTGCATCATCTGAACTCCGGCCATGTGTAGCACGGCAGTCGATTTGCATGTTACTGTGTGGAACACGTGGATTTTTCTCAGGTTTGGAATTGCTCATATCCGTTCATATGATTTAGATTTAGCTGTCAAAAAGTAGGTTGTGTTTTTTTTTGACGAACTGTTGGAAGCCTATGCTTCGCTTATGGTAAAAGAGAGGGAGGGTGGGCGACTGTAGTGGGTGGGCAGCCTAGGTGGTGGGATTTGATCAGAAAGAAAAAGAGGGGATATGATTGTGATTGTGATTGTGATTTGTGGAGGTGGTAGGTTGTGACGGGGTTCAATGGTGTCGAGGTCGAAGCATGGGGTTTTTCCGACAATCTGTACTGATGTTTCTACCCGAAATCCTAATGAAGATGGTGGTGGTGTTTGGGATGGATTCTAATGGCCAAGAAGAAATCAAAATGGAGGTCGCGAGAGAGAGTGGGGGTTTTCCGACAATCTGTACTGATGTTTCTACCCGAATCCTAATGAAGATGGTGGTTGGTGTTGGATGGATTCTAATGGCCAAGAAGAAATCAAAATGGAGAGAGAGAGAGAGAGAGAAGAGAGAGAGAGAGAGAGAGAGAGAGAGAGAGAGAGAGAGAGAGAGAGAGAGAGAGAGAGAGAGAGAGAGAGAGAGAGAGAGAAGAGAGAGAGAAAGAGAGAGATAGAGAGAGAGATAGAGAGAGAGAGAGAGAGAGAGAGAGAG